>JAFVLL020040426.1:0-53651 GCA_021397915.2 Tor tambroides
ACTTCTTGAGGTTCTCATTGTTGAGGTGAGAAACATTGTTCTGGTAGCCGGTATTAGGTTGCACCTTCTTAGACCCTTTTTTCTTGGCCGAGACGGCTACTATTCGTTTCCATGGCAGAACGTTGATGAGCGGGTGCCGCTTTAGGTTCTTGTCTTTGGCGTTCTTGCTGTTCTGAACCGCCGTGTAGTGGCCCACGGTGGCCGGGCCATCCTCAAACAGGGCGGCCTTCCGGTAGCTGGGTGAAAGCGATAGCACGGTTCCCATGATGCTGGGAGCGGGTTATCAGAATCTCAAGGTTAGGGGTCAGCTAAAGAAGGTGCCAAACTGGAGCCCCACTGCTTCCTGAGACTAGTTCAATCTGTGTTAGACATCCAAATTTAGGTTGGTGCTCTATTTAAAGAAGAATGATGTCGGGATAGATGAGAGCTGTCACTGCAAAGCCTGTAAAACAAAAAAGCAAATATAAATACATGTAATATTTATAATATTGGTGCTTTCCATATAAAATTGTTAATACAGTCCTTTTAATATAGCAATAATATAAGTGTGTATTTTGTGTGACTTTTCATACTGCAGAATGCACAGTGTATGCAGTATAATTGTGCAAAATATAGTCTCTCTTCAGAATAAAACATGCATTATAATATACTATTAGTAAATTTTATCTGTGTTGCCTTTTTATATTTCTTGTCTTGTTATTTGAAATTTTAGTCAATTTATCCAGTTTTTTTATCAACACAAATGAATGGTTCTTCTACCTGTAGTGCCCTAACAACATAATACTGCATTCTTGCCTGGCAATTAGGCCTTTTGTTTTCATTAAAATAATCTTAAATTATCAATGCTATATCCAAGATGATTTGACAATGGGTTTTCTCAGGTGTCAAATAATTATCTTAGGTCAAAAATGTCCATATATTATTGATATTTATGTAATCTGTTCTACACATGTGAACTTAAAATTTCTTTTTATATTTCTTGGTGATTTTAAATTTGAGGATAGTATCCTACTGTTTTTTTTTATGTCGAAAACAGGCCTTATAAAGGTATTGCGTCGTAGATTCGAGTAAAAAGCATTAATTCTTTATTCCTTGACACCCACTCACAATAATAATCAAATCATTATTTTTCAGCTGCACGGTTTTATAAACAATTGAATTGTTGTGTAGATCTACCACACTTACGGTATCATAATTTACACCCCATGTTTATAAAGAAATTACAGCAAACTCCAACCCGCCAATGAACATGAATAGACATCGCCATGATTGCAGATTCCACTGTTTACTGCCCTCTTGTAAATACTGATTCCACTGTATCACCGTAAATTTGCATTTAATAGGACATTCAGTATTCTCATTCCATATTTTCATTCAATGCATGTTTGTAGATGATTTAACAAAACACAAAAAACGTCTGTTTTGCTACTATAATGTATTTGTACGTTGCTCAAATATATCGGCCACTGTCCAAGGTTCTGAAAATTTGTGATCCTCCCTGCGATGTTTACATGAGCACGAGAGATTACTGACACACATTTTCATCATCACGTCAACAAAATTAGAATAAAGAAAGAAAGACAGATACAAAATAAATGTTAAGCAAGCCAGTTTACAATTCCTCTCTGAATACTGAAATATCTTGAAAATATGACCAACAATCAAGCAAATGTAACATCTATGAATACAGAAGCTTCGATGAAAAACAGCTCACTTACAGGAATCTGCTCTCCTCCACGATGCTTTGGCAAAACAAGAGCCGCAGTAATGGCTGTCTGGGTTTATCCTTGATAAACTGCGCATCAAGGAGATGCAAAATCAGCCACTCCAAGAAAAATATTGAATAATAAGATTGTCAGGAAGCCTAAATTCCAATAGAATAATAGGCTTTTAATCAAACAAAACAATCTTCACGTCTTGTCGGTGGTCTCTGTAGGCGCTCCAGTGGTCTGGGGATGCTGGATGTCTCCTTTGGTTGGTGATGCTGAGAACTGTGAAGCTGTGCTATTGGTCCACACCAGCAGATACGGGATTTAGGTTGATGTTGTGCTGTCAGAGCCCCGCGCACTGCGTACTGCTGTAAGAAAACCTGTGCTAGAGCGCCCCCCTGTGTGCGCTGTCCTTAATTCTGGATGTTGCTCCACTGCCCCGCCTTAGTGCACTTGGCAATCACAACAAACTTTTAGACTTGGAAGTCATTTAGGTTAAAGTTAAAAATAATTAAAAATGAACAAAATAAAGAAATGTCTATTTATAATTATATGCATTTAAACACATTACTAGCTAGGATCTCGTTTGTCTAAAATATTTCATATCGTCCTCAAGGTAAATAAACATAATTTAATGTAGGTTAATATTTTTGTAAATAAAATGTATATAATTATATAACTTACATAACTATTTAACTAATATTTAAGTTTTTATAACGGTCTCTTGTAACATTGTTGCTAAGGACTGAGACACGTTTCAAAATCAAAAAAATTGATGGTTTATTGATCGAATGGGCATATATTCGGCATTTCTTTATGGATTTGATCACTATTTTTTATATTTTTGCTTCACCATGTAGAAAAGTCACTGTAGGAACAGCACGTTTTAGCCTATTTTATGAACCGTTTTTGTTAGGAACTTTTTTTTAAGAAATCCAAAAATCTTGATACCCAGCTAACATTCCCATTTATGAAAATGTTAGTTTTACATGTTATCTGAACGTTCAAAACGTCCATTTTTTTTAATGTGACCGTTAAAGAGAACATTAAGGGGAACGTTCCATTTTATTATTTTGCAAATATTATGGGAACGTTACTTTTGAATGTTTCTCTAAACCACAGACTTACATCCATTATTTCAAAAATGTTTCAGATGTCTTGTGTTTCATAATGTCTTCATACATGTATTAAAAAAGACCAGCTAACTTTGAACGTTCTAATAACGTTACTGGAAGAATGTTTGTTCATAACTTTGAGAGAACTTTGCTAGAACGTTAGCCAAAGGTACTTGTAAAGCTGGGTAGGCCTATTTTTTTTTTTACATTCAGCAGAAGCAGTGAATTACACCCGTGTAAACAACAAAAGGCAAGATGGTCAATGACATAGAAGGATAATACACTAGGCTACCTTATTTATAGCAGCATTTTACAGGAGTTTTCAGCATCGGGGTCTCTGTCACCACCTACTGACCATTAAAATAAATAAATAATTAAGAAAAGAAAACTGTACAAATTCTCTGAGCAGCATAGTAGCCTAAATTAAGTTATAATCTTAATATAATAGTAATAACAAAAGAATAGAGAATAATAATGCAATATTTTAGATATAAATGTTTTAGCTGCTCAATCGTGCACTAGAAAAGTAAAAGCGCAAAATACTACAAAACCCAAACTGCCACCGCACGCACGTACGTATTAACTTACTTCCGGTTGGACTCGCAAGCGCTTGTGGGTAGTGAGATTTTTGAATAGGGAAGATGGCAGCCGCGGCAGTGGTGGAGTTTCAGAGAGCTCAGTCTCTCATCAGCACAGACAGAAACGCTTCTATTGACATTTTACATTCAATAGGTAAAACTGTCTTCAAATCCTTTCTTAAAACTTTACTTTTCACTCTGTATGGCTACTTTAGTGCTTCAGTATTAGGAAGGCTGGGGAGCCATGAGCCGGTGCTGCGGTGCTGACTCACTGTACTGTGTGTGTGCGCGCGTCTCAAAACCCAGTGAGTTGCCTCCATAGGCAGCATATTTGGACCTTATTGTCGCGTTCGGAAGTTCGAATCGAGCATACAACAAAGACAGCTTTTTGGGCTTCTTGGGCGTGCTTGAACATTTGAATCGAACGTTCGAACGCACTTCCGATTCGCTAAAAACTGTCTAGGTAGGTAGCTCACTACGTTTTGAGACACAGCCAGTGTGTATGGACAGTTAGCCTGCAATATTAGCCACCCTTCCAGGCCAAGGCGGATTTTATCACGCATAGTTGGGAATTATTTTAAATTTGTATGAATTATATCTCCACTGATGACATTTTATTTTGAGATTGGCATATTCTGACAACCTTAACTTGATTGACTTGTTTCATACCAACCCTAAAGCAAGTTTTGACATTTCTGTTTTTGCTGTCGTGACATTGGCTGAGATTTATTTTTTTCTCTGATTGGCTGCTGAAATCATAATTATTTTTTATTAAATAAATGGGCTTGTTCATTAGGACATAACAACACTCAGTCTTAGATCAAATAGTTTGGTAGAGTTAAAGCGGTTGTTTTTGGACTAGTTAGAACTTGTGCCGATTATTTGCCATCTTCTGTCTGTTTTTGTCGTCTCCAAGACCTGTTGAGTTTCATGTCTTATTCTTTTTTCCCCTTCGTTTTCTTATGAGTAACATAATAACAAGTTGGTTTCAGATCAGATTAAATAAGGTAATTAGGCGTAGGACTTGGTTATTATTACGTAAGTTATTCTTAAAGGTGAATTTTATTTTTAGACTTTAAAACATTTCACCCAGATAAATACGCAGAGACAGCTATAAGCAAGCAACTTGTAGGTTGATTTACACGAAAAACACTGGCGTTGTCAAACCATTACTTTTATTTTGAGCACCCTGACGAGCCCAACACAGCAACAATGGCTCAGCCAATGGCAGGAGTTTGGGGGCGGGATTATGTATTGTTCTACCAATGGCTGATTGGGGAGTGTTCAAGGAAGGCTGTTAAAAGTCATTAGAAGAGTCAGCAGAAATTACACACTTTATCTATAAAGATACATTCATTAATTAGCTTTTTTCTCTCAGTTAAACAGCTATTTTGATAAATATCATTCAAATAGTTTACACTAATTGACAATTTTTCGTAAATGGTTGTTTTTTTTGTTTGTTACTTGTTTCATAGATGTGCTACTTACAAATGTGTTTTGTTTACATCAGTTATACAAATAGTCATTACCTAATACACTTGATGTGTTTTGTTCTATCATTTTGAAAAGCTTATATGTAATTCAAATTTTTGTATTATATTAATAATTGTGTATTTAATATTGAATAATTTGAATTCTAATATTTAGAATATTATAAAATATTTAGGTCAATTAATTTATATTGATGGGAGAGTTTCTAAAAGGTTGTTGGCCTTACTTTGTGTTCTCACTTTGTCTGGCTTTTTCAGTGAGACGAGATGTCCAGGAAGATGATGAAGAGGCGGTTCATGTCAAGGAGCAGAGCATCCTGGAGTTGGGCACTCTCCTGGCTAAGACGGGACAAGCTGCAGGTTGGAATCAACATTCTGGGAGGGATGCTGTTCCTGCTATAGAAATGTTTTACTTTGTTGTGACACATCATGATTATCATTGCTTGTTACTTTAGAGCTTGGTGGCCTGCTGAAATTTGTAAGGCCTTTCCTGATCTCCATAAGCAAGGCAAAAGCAGCGCGGTTGGTGCGCTCGCTCCTGGATCTATTTCTGGACATGGAAGCTGCCACGGGCCAGGAGGTTGAGCTGTGCCTGGAATGCATCGAATGGGCTAAAGCTGAGAAAAGAACCTTCCTCAGACAAGCCCTGGAGGTAAATAAATTTACATAAACAGCTTTGGACTGTCATGTTAATCAGCCAATAATTAATCATGGACCAGTAATTAATATAAAATGGGTAGTTCAAACTCTAAGATCTGAGTGGATGCCATAAAAGAACCTATTTATGCTGAACTGAATGGACATCAAGTGAATTGTATATTACTACGCCAAATTAATTCAAAACCTTAAAACAGTAAACAGGCTCTTTTATAAAAGCAACAAGTCACTCCATGTTACATTGTTTTGCCACAGCTTTTCATTGTCTAATAATAAAACAAAGTGAATCTGTAATTTTTGTCTTTTTGTGACTTGCTACTTTTATTATGCCAGCAGTAGACAGCAGCAGTGGCGTAACTACCGACAGTGCAGCAGCACTGGGGTCGGTGCGGGGGCCCGCAGCGGGCCCCTGGTAACGAAGTTACTATATGAATATATATGGAAATATTAATAATGCAGTGTAATGAATGCCAAGAATATGTGCGGTTTAATGGTCTAGTGGTAGAATGTTTGGTAAGTGCTTTTGAGGTTCCGGGTTCTAATCCGCCTTCGTATAGTTTTTTTTTTTTTTTAATTAAAACCAAAGCGGTGTTCATCAGTGATTGTATATCAAGAGCAAGGACACGTTTGTGCGCATTTTGTTTTGTGCTTTTACCAGAACGAAGCGCTCGATCGTCTGTGTGAAGATGCGCATTGTGAACGAGCGCCAAGAGAGAACTGATAACAGCGGCAACGAGCACTCGCCATAACACATTCCAGCGATAGACCGCCTGTTATTTAACACAGACCAACGAATTTCTTATCGAATGGAGATGTTTCTTTCTTTTAGGTATGTCCGACCGTGCGTGCCGCGAGATGTTGCAAAAAGTGGTGGGGTCGTGCTCTCTTGCCTCTCGGAGAGGAATGCGGTTGCATGTGTGCGTGTGTGTTGGAGAGAGACACACGCAAAGAGAATTGTTCAATTTAATATAAGAAAGAGATAAGATTCTGATTTTAGTTGGACTAAATTAAGTAGGTTAGGCACAAATTCGCTTATATGGGTTCCCTTCTAGACACGAAAACTGTGTTTGTATGTGCTTCATAACCGTGCAGCCCAGGGGGCCCGTCGTAATAGCCTGCACTGGGGCCCGCCATTACCAAGTTACGCCACTGGACAGCAGTATAATTTATCATTATTCCTTCTTTCTTATTTCCCGCTTACATCTCACCAAAGCTGCATTTTTGATCAGAAATACAGTAAAAGCAGTAGTATTGTGAAATATTATTTCAGCTTAAAAATGTATTTTTTTAATATTTAAAAATGCTGTTTATTCCTGTGATGGCAAAGCTGAATTTTCAGCAGCTAATGCTCCAGTCTTCAGTGTCACATCATCCTTCAGAAATCATTCTAATATGCTGATTTGGTGCTCAAAAACATTTTTTATCAATGATGAAAACAATGCTGCTGAATATTTTTGTGGAAACAATGAAACTATTCTTTGATGAATAGAAAGTTTAAAAGAGCAATTATTTGAAATTGAAGTAATAATATTGCTATCCTGACGTTTAAAAAATATTTAACTAGCAGTAGACAACAGTATAATTTATCATTATTCCTTCTCTTTTTTTCATCAGGCTCGACTCATTTCACTCTACTTTGACACAAAGAGATATCAGGAAGCCCTTCAGCTGGGTAAGAATAATGTAGAAAAATAAATGTGTGTATATATAGTGGGATTCAAACATATGAGCCAAATGGTATGAAATTCTGAAATCCATGTTTATTCAATCAATCATTTTTTTTTTTTTTAATTTGATGTTTCGCTTATATTGTTATGATTTGCAACTGAAATTTTAATTAGAAAATTGCAAAATATAAGCATCTTCACTAGTGTACTCTGTCATTTGGATCCCACTGTATATGTACATTTTTGTTGTACACTGTAGTACTTTTGATGTGCTTGAAAATTTAAGGTAAATTTTTTTATTTATTTTTTTTATTTTTTATAAGATTGTAATCTCTGTTCTTTCTCTTTAGGTTCCCAGTTGCTACAGGAGCTAAAGAAGATGGATGATAAAGCTCTGCTGGTGGAGGTTCAGCTGCTGGAGAGTAAAACCTACCATGCTCTCAGCAACCTTCCCAAAGCCAGGGCTGCCCTCACCTCAGCCAGGACCACCGCCAATGCCATTTACTGTCCCCCAAAGCTCCAGGCGGCTCTTGATATGCAGTCAGGCAAGTCTCACTTTTCAGTTTAATGGTCTGCGAGTGCATTTGAGATCGGAAATGTGTTTCTTATTGGTATGTGACCATTTCACCATTTCACTCCAGGTATCACCCATGCAGCTGAGGAAAAAGATTGGAAAACTGCCTACTCTTACTTCTTTGAGGCTTTTGAGGGCTACGACTCCATCGACAGCCCGAGGGCAGTCACTGCACTGAAATACATGCTCCTCTGCAAGATCATGCTCAGCTTGTAAGTGAGATAACCGCTTGCAGTTGATCCCTGTTTGTGTGTGGGAGGCCACAGGATAATACAACAGTCATTGTGTTAGTTATGCCAAGCTCTCTTATGTAACACCACCTTACTAAATAATACTTAGGCTCTCATTTCTTCAGTACAGTGCATCTCCATAAATCATCGCCTACGCTTGATGACTTCTAGCTTAAGTCCAAAAAAGTATAGCATGTATTAAAATCACACTACTGTTCAAAAGTTTGGGGTTGGTAAAATTGTAAAAAAATATTTAAAGAAGTCTCTTATGCTCATTAAAACTGTGTTTATTTAATAACGTAAAAAGAGCAATATTGTGAAATATTATTTCAATTTAAAATAATTTAAATATTTAATTTTAATAAAAAAAAAATTCAATTTTTTTTTAAATATATTTTTAAATCTAATTTATTCCTGTGATAGCTAAGCTGAATTTTCAGCAGTCATTACTCCAGTCTTCAGTGTTACATGATCCATTCTAATATGCTGATTTGGTGCTTAACAAACATTTGAAAAAAACAGCAGCAGCTTAATATTTTTATGGAAACAGTAATGCGCTTTTTTCAGCATTGTTCGATGAATATAAAATTCAAAAGAACATTTGAAAATAGAAATTATTTGTAACATTATAAAGGTCTTTACTGTCACTTTTGATCAATGCAATGCATCCCTGCTGAATAAAAGTATTAATTTCTTTTCTTCTAGGCCAGAGGAGGTACAGGCCTTGATCAGTGGCAAACTGGCTCTGCGATATGCAGGGCGACAGGTGAGCTCATTAAAATTCCAGAGTCTTTTTATAGATGAAATTACTGCTTACAAACAAATGCTCTGCAGCGGCACTTCATGGTTCTTCGTGTGCTATGCTTTCATGTTTCCTTTTAACAACCTGCTACACTTTGACTTTTTTTTTCTGAGCAAGTGCTCATTTATAGTTGTGCCTTGTAATTTTTTTCTCCATCAGACCGATGCACTGAGATGTATAGCACAAGCCAGCAAGAACAGATCATTAGCAGATTTTGAAAAGGTGAGATTTAGACTTACTGTATGTATTTTTAATTGAAGTCTTTGATGTCATGCTCAGCTTTCTGCTTGCTTTTTCACACATAAAGGCCCTGACAGAGTACACTAAAGAGCTGAGGGATGACCCCATCATCAGCACGCATTTGGCCAAGCTTTATGACAATTTGCTGGAACAGAACCTCATTCGGGTCATTGAGCCTTTTTCCAGAGTACAGGTAGTGTTTGCATAGATATTTTCATCCTAATTTATTTTTGTTTTTTTGTGAATGTAATGTTTTTGAAGACGTAATTTACAAAGAACCAAAGCCTACAACCTTTTTATACCCTTTTTTCCCTCTCTTTTCTCTATTTTCAAGATAACACATATAGCAGGCCTCATCAAACTCTCAAAGGTACGAACTGTTCTCTCCTGTTCGTAAGCTTTTGACTTTTTTCCAGAGGTCATACATCACTGTTTCCAGGTCCAAATGCTCCTTCAGATGGCAAAAGCAAACAACAAATAGCTCTATTATACACTAACGTTGCGCTGTAGTACTATAAAAAAAATCATGTTTTTAAAAGCTTAGCTTGAAGGTGTGATATAAATGAACTGTGCTCATAAATGGCTGTTCAGGTAGTGTTTTCTCACTTGAAACAGAGTGGAGGCTTAGAGATGGAAACAGTATTATTGGATGGTCAATATGTCATGACTTAACAAGTGGATAATTTATAGCTTTAAACTGTTTTTAGCTTTTTAATCGTAATGACACAGACAGGATTGCAACCTTCAATGCCACCACAAAATAAATTGATAAGCTATGAAATGAACAATGACGACATTACCATGTATACATGATCACTAAAATAGAAATCTCTCTGTTATTTTTTATTTTTTTTGTTTCCCACAGGATGATGTTGAGAGGAAACTGTCACAAATGATCCTGGACAAAAAGTTTCATGGTTTGTCATGTTTTTTTTTTAATAGAATGTTATTTAAAATATTGAAAAAAAAAAAATTTTTTTTTTCAACTGTTGAGCATGGCATTGATAACCATGACAACACAGCATTGATTTCATTCCCTCCTTTTAAAGAGGCCATATGATGCTATTTTAAAAGGTCATTATTTTGTCTATTGGGTGTACTAAAGTAGCTTTAATGTGCATTTTCACATACTGCATGTTATTGTAGCACCTTTATTCCCAGTCAGAAATGTTCTAATTGAGTTCTGGTTTTTAAGCTCCTCCTTGTCGAAAAGCCCAGAGTGTCCTGATTGGACAGCTCACCCAGTGCATTGTGTTTGGCTAAACGTATCAAGCGTGTATGACACCCCTTACCACAATCCGCTTCTGAGGCTTCTAAAGCAGTTGCACACACAAACCGTTAATAATGGCGTTGATTTTAATATGTAATTTCGAGCCAAAGTCAGATTCTGAAAATGCAGATCGACTTGAACAAACCTTTTCACACATGCAAGTTTTAAGTCTTTTTTCTTTGAATATGCCTTTGAGTGGGAATTATGTTAATTTTTCAAACTGTGACGTAGACATTTGCAGAAGTAATATCTAGACTTGAGTCTTTCGTTTTAGGCAAGTCTAAAGCAGTGTTTTCTTTTATATAGAATAGATCCTTTTTGTAACTTTGCACAAATAGATACATTATACACTAAAGGAAAAGTAAAACATTAAAAAGCATCATATGGCCTTTTTAAGAGTTTATAACAAATATTTTCATAATCAGCTGTTCATGACTGAAGTCCACTAATAATTTCCTGCCTCTCTACAGTATGTAACTAAATCTAATGAAAGTGGCAAAATCCCAAGCATATCTTAAAATTATTTGCCTGATGGAGTTCTACTGTTGCAGGCATTCTTGACCAAGGTGAAGGAGTGCTCATCATATTCGAAGAGCCACCTGTGGACAAGACTTACGAGGCAGCTCTAGAAACCATACAGAACATGAGTAAAGTTGTGGATTCACTGTACAACAAGGCTAAGAAGTTAACATAGGTGAGAAACCTTAAAAAAAAAAAAAAAAAACCGCACACCTAAAATATTTTTCTCTGTAAACGTCCATGTTTGTTATGAAATAGGGTTAAATGTGTAAATATAATGTCTCTATCTGTTTGGTTTTCTAAGCGTCTTTGTGTTTCTCTCCCGCAGAATAAACGTCAGAGGCTGCTGCTGTGTGAAATGGTTGTATGCGTGTGAGTTTGCCCGTGTGTATGTGTGTATGGCCAACATGTGGAACTTTTTTCTCACAGCAAAAAGGGACAACATTGAGCAAGATCTACTTGTTCCCCGGTTGAGAGTTTTTAATGTTTCTTTTCTTTCAAATGGACAATTTCATCTTTCTGATCCTCTGAAATTTTTTTTTTGTTCTCTGTATCTCTCAACGGCCAGCACAGGCCATCAGGGAATGTTGTACATCTACAATAAAATCCTAAAATGTCATATAGAACTGTATAGCTCTTCTACATTTAAAGTTTTTTAATTACAGCAACTTTGTGATACAGATTCTTGGGTTTCGGTTATCTGCGGTCATCGGTTTTTTGCAGTAGTGCATATCTTTTTGCTTTTGTCCTCATTTTATGGATGCACATTCTAAATGATTGTTGTAGACGAGAGATTTAAAGGAACTTGGCTCTAAGGAAAAGGCTCTGTAATAAGCACAGTTGCCAATCATATTACCACACACACACTAGAAAATTATTTTCTAAGTTCGTACGATCAAGAGTATTGTTTGCCGTTTACTTTTGCAGTATACCGTCTTTACAGTTTTGTATTTACAGTGTACTGTTTGCCAAGTAGGGTGGTTATATTAAACGGCCCAATCCTACAAAGCTTTTAGTCCTCTTTGATTAAAATAACCTTTTCCCCAACACGCATTTATGTCTGCACTGAAGTTTATTCTTTTTTTGTTCATTCTTTTGTTTGTTCGTTGTTTATTTCCTGATCTTTCCAGATCAGTATCTCAGTGCAAACTCTATTTCTAGTTTGCTAGCAATAGACCATCGTATAAGTTACCCTCAATATTGTTATTTTAAAATTCAATGTTTTGTACATTTTTTTAAAAAATCTCATTGTTTCCTGTAAATGTATACGTTCACACATCCTTTGCAAAAATAATTTATGTTTTCATTTATTCTGTTTAGTGTGCAATTATAAATATTCAACAACAACAAAAAAAGTCATTTCTTGTGGGAGAATGTTTTTAAATGACTTTTTGAAGTCCAGTGTTGATTTGAGAGCTTCCTGCATGTGATTGTGATTGACTTGTAGTGGCGATCTAGCATTGATCATTGACAGTGAGAATTTAGTGAGACATTAAACACTTTGGAAAGTAATGTTTTTTAAAAAAAAAATTTAATTTTGTGCTTAACATTGAAAAGTGGTCCACAAAAGTCCTCTGTCCAAAGCTCAAATTCTCAATTATTGAAATCTTGGTATAAGCAGATTTCAGTTCAAGTTTTATTTTTGTATGAGTTGGCCTGTTCACTAATTAAAGTGTTTTGATTACATTTATTGGTTTGTAAGGGAAATTATCCTTATCCCTTGTTTGTACATGAATATAATCGGGGCAATTTCCTTAATGTGGAAGCAAGTTGGTTATGCTCTGTGTGTTTTCTTGTTGGGCATTTTCACAACAAATATATTAGGACTGAGTGCTAAATCACAAGGAAATTATTTCATGAGAACCCAAAAATATTGTTTGCTGTGGTTAAAACCATATTAAATTAGAATAGAAAAATAGTAACGTCATTATTTATCTGAAGTTCAGATGAGTTTAGATCTTATTCACTTGAATACCTTTTTAGTATAACTGACTCTTTAAGATCAGACTAGCTCAGATTACTATATTAATAAATACAAAAAAGCTTAAAACTGGAGATTTTAAGTTCCACTTTTCAAAGGGTTTAGGCTTTAGTTTGTTTAGTTGTAAAGATTTATAATAATGACAGCAGAAGGCAGACAGACGTGATGGGACTGAAAATAATCACAATAAGTGAAAAATTATAATAAAACAACAAAAATTGAACAACCTAACTAGTTGGGTGGATAAGAGTGTATGTTTCTCATCCATTCCATACTACAGTTTATTTTAATTAGCTTCTATAATAATTTCATAATTTGAACACGTTGACTGAGTTTGTTACTCTCAGCAGTTTGTTCAATGATGAGATTAGATTTCAACTAAGATAGATAGATAGATAGACAAAACAATCCATCCAACCTATATATAAATAAATGTGGATAGTAAACCTTTATTTTGAAATAAACCTTCAGGTACGTGAAATCCACATAAACTCCTGAAATAATTAAATGGTTACTTTTTTGGGGGAAGTCTTAGAATATACAGTCAGTCATTCCAATTAATTGTATGAATAACTGTTATACGATTCATTCAGTCGCATCCAGAAATATCATTCTGTATGAATATGCAAGACTTTTATTTTGACACTCTAAATGTCCAGTGTTTGACACGACGTTCTTGCGGACGCTTTCACACTGGACTTGAATGGCAGTTCAGTAGACAAACACTGAATGAAACGAAATCATACATGTGTTATGTTAATGCACGCAGACAGGTATATGTAATAAACATGTCTGTACAACGACGAGGAATCAGTAAAAACCCAGAAAGTAGCGCCATTGAAAAGAAAATTAAGAGGTAATGATTTTCAATTTCTGAAACTTTATGAACCCACAATGACTTTACATTGCTGCAATTAATGAATGATGCTGCTTCAGATCCTTGTTTACATGCACAATACTCCCTACATAATGTCAGAATAAATGTATATTTAACTTTTTTTTCGTTGTGCATTCTGGCTGTCAAATGATGGGATGAAAGCAATGTACACCTGACCTGACAGTCCATCTGTATTGATATGGTGTGTGTTCATTCAGGGGAAATGCGCAGAGACAGGCCTCTTCTTGGAGAGGTAACGTGATCACGCTGTTGCTGCTGACAGGAGTCACTGGACTAGTGAGCTGGATGTATTTCACATGGACTGATGATTTGACACACACATTGGTTTCAAGAAGCGAGATCCTCACTCAGCCTAGAGTGTTCACAGTTGAGTGCTCTGAAGACTACAAGAAGTACAAGTTCTTTACAGGTATGGAGGTGGTTATTCATCCATTCACTGAACTCCACTCACTCAACGTGCAGACTACATTGCAGTATTTATAGGAAATTACAGTATTGCATATCTTTTAGTACAATTCTTTTGCTACCTTGCAAGTATATTTATGGTTTTTAGTGGCATTTGAAATGCAGTTACCTGTGTTGCTTGTTACTTTTATAAAGAAAATGTAGTAAATAATATTTATGATATATAATATGACTTAAAGTTAAATTAATTACGTTAAATCGAACTTTTTCCTCTTGAGCATAGATGTTGCCAACTGATTTACATAGACTGAATGTATAATACATGTATCTTACAGTATTAAACTATAATTGATGTTATGTACGTTTGTTTTTCTCTATTAGATTTGATCAATTATTTTGACATTTTGCAAGTATTTTATAGGTTTTAACAGTGACATTTAAAACGCTTTTACTTGTATTACTTGTTCATTTTATAATAATACATACAATTTTATAAAATATAGAAAAAAAGTTCAATTTAAGCATGATAATTAAACTGTCATTTACCTTTTTTTTCCTTCAGTTATTGCCAAAATTTTGTGAAAAATATTTCCTTTGTATTGATGTAAACTAATTCTCCTTTAAATGAAAAATAGGTAATTTAATAAATTTAAAAACATTTTTTTCTTAACTAGAAATGTTGTGCACTGCATACTAATTTTATTTGTGTAATTGTATTTGCATATTAAACTATAATTGATGTTATGATCATTTGTTTTTCTCTATTACGTTTGATCAATTTCTTTCTTAATCTGTATTTTATTACAATTATTTTGACATTTTGCAAGTATTTTACAGTTTTTACCAGTGACATTTAAAACGCTTGTATTAGTATTGCTTGTTAATTTTATATAAAATAAATATATAAAAAAATAATACATGTATTAGGCTATTTTATAAAATATAAATTAAGATAGAAAAAAGTTAAATTTAAGCATGATAATTAAACTGTCATTTACCTTTTTTTTTCTTCAGTTATTGCCAAAAATTTGTGAAAATATTTTCTTGGTATTGATGTAAACTAATTCTCCTTTAAATGAAAAATAGGTAATTTAATAAACTGATTAATCAATTGTCTGGTTTGCTATGTGCATGTGAAAATCATTTATAAAATTTATAAACATTACATTAATTTTTCTTAACCAAAAAAGTTGTACACTACATACTAATTTTGTTTGTGCATATAGTATTTAGTCTCTTTGACTGATTGCCTTATGGCTAAAGGCTTTGGTTTGTGGCTGGTGGGTCTAACATTTACTTTTATCTATTTAGCGCCAGACACTTGTATCCAAGGCAACCTACAATAAGAGGAACAAAGCAATTTGTCAAACAATATTTGTAGTACGCAATGCCAGATTATTAACCAAGCTAGAGAAGAGAAGAAATGCAAAGAATTTCACTTTTTGGAGTGTGAGTGTGTGTAAGTGCATTGGTTAAGATGCACCAAGCTATTATTTTGCTATTTGGATCTTTGTTTCAAAACCTCTCTGTAACATAACTGGGGCAACCTTTGAACTAAAATGCATTGTTGTATCAGAGGAAACCCGTTTCCAAACAACTTCCAGGAGTAGAAAGCTTTACTTGAAAAAAGTCAGCACCTGTGCATTCCATCGGTCTAAATCATGAAGTTAGATAATTGGCGGGAGGCCATATCTGTGATTGACAGTCTGAAGCCTCCCACATAGGACTCATTACAGAACCTCACACCAGCTTCAAAAAGCTGTAGGCACCACAAACAAAGCAAGCGCTCTCTTGGCTCCAGTTCATCCCACTCTCTTTACGACAGGCGTAAATAAGCTTTGGGAAAGAGAATGGAAAGAGGGAAATTGTCCTGAAGCTAACTGTAGCTCTTTGTGGTCTTTTGAACTCCTTCAGGAATTCCTACTGGATTCTAGCAAGTGGCATATGAATCTGTGCCAGAATGCTGTATACTGTGGAATTTGATTGGATGTACAGCCTTGTTGTCAATTGAACACCCCACTGTGAATATCTGACAGCACCTCCTCTCTGAGAGGATGCTGGAACAAACTCCAGAGTCATTATGCAGTACATTTCGGAGGGCAAGCTGCCTTGCTAAATGTTTAATCGAATATTCAGTTTGAAGAGAGAATTGGGCAGGGGCATAGAGCCAGTTAGTTTAATCGCTGTCATAATTAATGACTCGATATGAAAGGCTAATGCATTCTGTCCTCAGGTTGCACCCCAACAAAATGCGGCAGAGCCATTTCAGACAGTGTTGTGACTTTGGAGGGGGCACAGAAGCTTAGAAGGTATACATGCACACTGACAAACATCTTGATATATACACTGCTGTTGAAAAAGTTTGGGTCGGTTCAGAGTCTCCTATAATCACCAAGGCTACATTTATTTGATAAAAAACAAACAAACAATAAAACAGTAATTCTGTGAAATATTATTACAATTTAAAATAACTGGTTTCCGTTTCCAGTCATATATTTGAAAATATATTTATTCCTGTGATAGCAAAGCTAAATGTTCAGCAGCTATTACTCCAGTCTTCAGTGTCACATGATCCTTCAGAATTCATTTTAATATGCTGATTTGGTGTTCATATAACATTTCTCAGAATTGCACTATGTCTGTCTGTCTATCTATATAAAAATGGTTTCATATATATATATATATATATATATATATATTTGTGGAAACTGTGATTCTTTTTTGTTTTATAATTTTTTTATATATTATTTTGATGAAATGAAGGTTTGATCACACATTATTTTAAGTTCCAATTCTTGCTATTAACAAACCATTAACTATGACTTTTGTCTCAATAAACTCCCAATTTGCTGCTTGTTAATAGTTAGCAATGTAGTTGTTAAGTTTAGGTACTGTATAGGATTAGGGTTGTAGAATATGGTCATGCAGAATATGTGCTTTATATTCACTAATAAACATCCAGTATTTTAATAATAGGCACGCTAGTACGCAACTAATTAATAGTGAAAATTGGTCTCTATTCTAAAGTGTTAACAAAACTTCTAACAGCATTGATTTGAAATAGAAATCTTTTGTAACATTATAAATGTCTTTACTGTCATTTTTGAATAATTAAATGCATCCTTGAGTAATAAAACTTTTAATTTCTGTCATCTTACTGCCCCCAAACTTTGGAATGGTAGTGTACATGCATAAATACATACATGTTCTCCTCTTATTTCACAGGTTAGCTGAGCGGGGCTTATCACTTGCTGGCTCAGATGGTGGTGTGAGTAAACACTTTTTTGTCATTCCAAATGCTTGTATCTGTGTTTAAATTAGTGGCATATTGGTCTATCATGGAAGCAGCCACTTAAGAACACAAGAGGGCAGTACACACTATGGTTTGGACTTCAGCTGGAATTCAAAGCAAACTTCTTTTCCATTATGTATCTAGATGGCACCATATTGTTTGGTATGATTGAGTTTCCACAGGAAAGCACTCTCATTAAGAGTACATTTGAAAAAATTCACATATGATGTGTGGTAGATTCTGGAAGCAACTGTTGTGTGTTTGATGGGAACAACATGTGACATTCTCAGTGGTTGTTGAAATTTCATTTTGCATTAGTAACAGATTAAGCTCAGCTCACCAGTTCATCACTCTTCTGCTTAATGGGAAAATACTGGAAAAGATCATTGTTGAAAAGTACATGTGGTGCTGAGAACTAAACCATATTATAAAATAAAACAAACCAGATACAATCTAGACTGAATCTAAGATCCAGTATTGCTTAAAATGTTACAACCACAGTCATAAATAGCATCTTAATTAGAGACATTTAAGCAACTAGTTTGATTGGTTTCCTTCACTGATTTGTAGATGATGGTATAGTGGCTTGGAGTGGTGTTGAACTTGTTGAAACCTGCAAGAGCCCATTTTTCTAATATCCTTTGTATTTAAAATCTTCCTAAAGGATAATTGAAGCAAGTTTGTGATACTTGATCTTTTAAAATTCTTGTGCAAAAAGATGTTCTTTGGAGCAGTCCCAAATCAGACTGGATAACATAATTATATTATAAATTAAATTATATAATAAAATGTAATTTATTCTTGTGATGGCAAAGCTGAATTTTCAGCAGCAATTACTTAAGTCTGTAGTACATTATGTGAAATACATCCTCACATAGTCCTTCAGAAATCATTTTAATATGCTGATTTGGTGCTCAAGAAACGTTTCTTCTTCTTATTAATATTGAAAGCTGTTGAGCTGATTTATATTTTTGTAGAAACCATGGTACTTTTTTCAGGATGTTTATATAAATACAAAGTTCAAAAGAACAGCCTTTATTTGAAATAGAAATGGAATATCACTGTCACTTTTGATTAATTTAATGCATCCATGCTGAATAAAAGTATTCATTTATTAAAATAACAGAAAACTGCTGAACGTTATTGTGCACTTTTCAAACTTTCACCCAAATTGTTATGCTGATAATACAATTTGTAATTATACATTTCATGTTACCTTACAAAAATGCAGAACTGAAGCATGTTTGCTTGTGGTGACTTTTGGACACTTATAAAAAGACTAGATTACTTTTATGATGTGTTCACTTTATTTTGACCTCACTGGATTACGCAGAGAATATCTAATGTTACATAACATGAATTTTTAAGGTAGAAACCTAGTCTTGAGATCTTACCGGGCAAAGAGGCCTTTTATAGAGTGTGACCAGTGAACTAAAAGTGGGTGTAACAGAGGTTCCTGCTGAGTTTTTAAGAGGAGATCAGCCCCATCATGATGATTTATGAAGTGTGTGAAGACAGAGAGCAGGGAATTCCAGGACTGAGAGGAATCCATCTGTTGACCTTATGATGGAGCATGAATAACAACAATCTCAGCAGTGCAGTCCAGCACTCAGGGTAGATGCAAGCCCTCAGTGGTTGCCTTTGGAGTTTATTCAAAACAGAGACACTAGGGAAAGCAGTGTTTTTTTTTGCCAAATATTGACTGTTTCCTCTTTGAAAGTGTTTTTATTCATTTTTGTTGTGTACAGGCCTCCATCCTGGACCTTCACTCTGGGGCGTTGTCGATGGGGAAGCAGTTTGTGAATATCTATAGGTGTGTATGCTGTGTGGCTTCATACAGAGTCTAACAGGAAGTCGTCTCCAATTGAACTTCAGTGACAGCTTGATCTATTCAAATCACAGCTCTATCAGACTTCTCAAGGTGCGTTTCATGTGCACATCAAAGTGTACCCTTGGGCCTGAGGAGCAGAGCAGAAATCAGTTGCAGCAATGATGGAATGACTTTCTAGCTTCAGCTGCTATAGATCATGTCTTCATCTTTTACACATGGAGTTTTTCCTCATGTCTTTATATGTGGTTTACACCTAGTTGCCCACACACATGCTGGTACTGTGCTGGCAGTTAACGTGTACATCTGGCATTTGTTGGCACGCTTGTGGTGACACTTTGGTCTTCTCTGTGTGAATCTATTGCTGCCTGTATTTTGATATGGCAGCAGCAATTCAGTATTTAAATGGCTGCCATCCTACAAACGTTTAAGGTGGTGTGTTTGATATTTTTTATTTTTATCTTAAAGGTATCATAGGTGATTGTCTTCAGAATCATTTTTTGTTATTCTGGTTGAAAGTCTCTTCACATCCTGATAGCAATCATTAAGTTAAGTGGTCTAAATGTATTTATCTGTATTTATATATTCTGTGGAAGGTGTAGGACCAAGAAATGTTCGTCCAATCAAAACGCTCGGTCCGAGCGTTTTAATTGGCTTTCCTACCTGCCTGTCAACGCATGTATTTGCATACCTCTGCACACCCTGTTCGCGCAGACACGATACGTCATCGGCGCGTTCACGCACGCTGTGCAGACAGAGCGAGAATGGCAGGCAAACATCAACAACCCGATCTTCCTTCCTGGTATTGTAGTACTTTTACTATCTGTGGTATTATGTTTTCTCACCGGTGAATGACACATGATGCAGCCCAGCGGTTCCCAATCCCAGTCCTCGCGCTCCCCGCTCTGCATATTTTGCATGTCTCGCTTAGTTAACACACCCGATTCAGATAACCAGCTCGTTAGAAGAGAGCTACGTGCATGAACTGTGTTCCGATTGGCATGCTCCCTACACAGTGTTCATTCTCCTTTCTCCCTGAGCAGGGGAAATCCGTTGAAGTTTACTTCACTTCGGAACATTCATTCACGGATTGCGCTGCGCAGCATCTTCACACACAGACGAAACTTACTAGAGAAGTGTGACATAATATACCTCTGTAAATAAATACCATTTAAATTCACGTCTAGCACACTTTAATTGCCCTTTATATGGAACATATATGCTTGCTTTGAACTGGACCGTTGATGTAGCCTATTGTAGTAATTTAATGTTGTCTCTGGTATTCTGCTCTTTGAGCGTATGTGTGTTCAGGGGGCGTGGCTTTGGACGGCGATTGCAGGGAGGGTGGGACATTCGCTTTCAGTGCTATAGGCTAAAGTTAGCATTTTCCGAGATCTCCAACTGCACCTTTAAGTGAACCCATCTGTTTTTTTTTTTTATCCCCAGATATTTTAAGAATGAGATAAGGGATGTTTTTACAGAAGAAGATTTTGAACTGTACAGGTGAGTGGTGTAGAAATGTTTGAAGTTACTAAAAATCTATTAATTCCAAATCATTCAGTTCTCAAATATTGAATGTGTCCAACATTTTATGTTATTTTGAATTTAAAGGAATAGTTCACACAGAAATGAAAATTACTTATCCGCAGTCCATCCAAGATGTAGATGAGTATGTTTTTTCATTGGAACTGATTTGGAGAAATTATGCATTACATCACTTGCTCACCAGTGGATCCTCTGCAGGGAATGGGTGCCGTCAGAGTCCAAACAGTTGATAAAAGAATCACGGCGATCTGCAAGAAATCCACACAACTCCAGTTCATCAATTAACATCTTGTGAAGTGAAAAGCTGTGTGTTTGTAAGCAACAAATCCATTATTAAGGTGTTTTAACTGAAAACCATTGCTTGTGGCCAAAATATGAGTCCTCTATCCATAATAACGGTTTATCGAGGGAAAAAGTCCATCTCAAAAGTCCCTTTTCTTCTCTCACATTTAAATCCACCAACATATTTGTTTAGAACGGTTTTGGTTTGTTTTTGCCTCACAAGATGTTAATTGATAGATATGTGGGTTATTGTGATGTTTTTAGCATCTGTTTGGACTCTCTGCTGAAAGTCCGTTGGTGAGCAAGTGTAATGCAATTTTTTCCCAGATCTATTCAGATGAAGAAACAAACTCATCTACATCTTGGATGGCCTGAGGGTGAGTACATTTTCAGACAATTTTCATTTTAGGATGAACTATCACTTTCAATTCAAAATAAAATAAAATAATATAAATAAAAATTAAAATAAGAAACTAATGTTTTTAGTTATAGGTGAACTATTCCTTTTATATTTGTAGTGGTGGTGCTTTATTTTAATAATCCATTTAGCTCTGCCACTTCAGTTACACATTCAGACAGACATCTTTGGTCATTTTTGTTGTGGATCATGCTTTTTTTTTTTTTTTTAGCATTTTACACCATGAGCATTGCATTTTTAAGATGATGTGTCAGGTTAAAAATAGTTCTACTTTTCTGGACACAAAAATGTGTCAGGTTTACCTGATAGAAACCTAATTGTTCAGGGCTTCCTAAACGATTAGTCAGCTGGTCTTTGTGGCAGCCCACCAACTAGTTGGCTTTGAAAATCTGTGGTTTTATAATGCCTATTATGGATATGGATGAATAAAAGTAGCACAAGCAAATGTCTACTATATAAAGAAATTTTATGCGCTCTGTTTAAAACCAGGGATGTCCGTAGCCGAATTCAAAAGGCAATAGCAGAGACGTTTGGTCTGGACTCCAAACAGATGTACCTCACCAAGCCCACTTTCTTCTCTCGCATCAACAGCACCTCTGCCAAAACCACTCATGATGAGTACTGGCACCCACATATCGATAAGGTAACATGCACATCCAAGAACACTTTAGCGTCTAGCTTTTAACTCATATCCCAGGAATGTTCAAGAACTCCTAATGTTTACTCTATGACCAGTGTTCTGAAACTGCCAATCACATTGGTTCCCTCAGAACATTGACCAAAAATATCTCCACATACAAGGGCCCAGATGTTTTGGACTTCTTTAATAGGCCATATTATATTTCACATCAAATTAGTTCAGTGACTTGAAATAAAGCAGAACTTTAAATACTCGTATAGGAAATCAAATCTTTAAAGCAATCGCAAAGGGATTTAGGTATGAATAATAGAACTAGATTAATATTATATTCATGATGTAACCACACATCAGCTAATTATTACAGATAGGAAATTAATTGGTACTCAACCTCAATAACTGGTGTATGGGAGATCCCCACAGCCCAGTGGTTCACTGCTGGTTCATGAACCAGTTACAGTATAAAATAGTTGAATTTGATTTTAAAGTGGCAAATATACTTGGTATGTGCACCAACTTTTATTGCCGCACAGATACGGCTTAAATGTGTTTATACAGGAATCACAATCACAGGAAATAATGAATCACGTTGCACAGATGCATGCTAATTTATGTGACATTTACGCTGACTTGTTACATTAACAAAAAATATTTCAGCACCAAATTGGCAAAATAAAAAGTATTATTTAAGAGCAAGCTAAATTGCCCAAAATAACACAACAGTCTGTCTTAATCAAATACAATTACAAATATTCATGCATAACGAGCCCCAGGAGGGGCCAAGACTTGCGGTACGCCACTGGCCCATAAGGTTTAAGCATATTTAAGGCTATTCTCTGAATTTCTCATGCATTAGAGATGGAGATGCTCAGCAATGATGTTTGGTGCGGCACAGTTAGGTCCTGAACTCTTTATTTGGTCAGGCCAAAAATCGCTTTTATCGCACCAACATTGCCTTTAAAAGACATGATTTATTTTTGAAACAAAGTGTAATGTTCCTTCTTCACTTTTGAGCTGTTGAAATGAGGTCTTGAGGGGATGTAAAATCAGTTCAAGTTCATTTATGTCCGGTCTTGGAAATGCAGCTTTGATCTGTGAGTAGGTTGTGCATTTATGAATGAGGCCATCAGGGTGATTTAATCAAAGTGATCCTTTCACTTTGCAGGCAAGGTTTACATGCTTGGATGTAATGTATCAGAGGGATAAACTGCTTACATTGAAGATGAATTGCTTTTGTGTTTTGAATTTCTTCATGTTGCATGAGAGGCAAACAGATAAACAGATTATCCAAAGGTCATTGTGGTTTGTAGCTGCACCTATTGGTTTGTTTTTGAAATGTAATTGTCCACATTACGTCATAACCTGTCATTTGCTTATGCAGTTTTACAAGTCACTTGAATCAACTCGTGTTTAGAAAGAAATGCATTACGCCATAGTGATAATGTGCTGTGCTGGTCAGGTTTGTTCTTATGGGATGTGGGATCACATTTTGGCATTGGTAGAGTAATAAAAACAAATAAGCGTCTCAATTGCTGAATGTGCTCCCTCTGCGGTAGGTGTGCGGAATATTCTTCATTAATCTGTCTCTGAAAAACCACTGGAAATAACGGGTGGCCGCCAGAAGCCTGCCAGTCTTAAACTCTAGATTTGATTAAAGTAGTTAAAAGTGTGATTCGACATGCTGAGAAGTGACGCCTGTGTGGTTTGGGATCACTAAAGAGATTCCCCTCATAAAGCAGAGCAGAGTTTACAGTCCCAGGGATGCTGTTAAATTCTCCCACTGTTTTTCGTTAAGCCAGAAATCTTAGGCTTTACTTAAGGGTTTTCTTTATGGAGATTTTCTATATCACAAAAATTGCAGCAAAATAAATAGGTGAATAATGAAACTGTCAATCAATTAGAGATTAGCTTGATGTGTAAGCTCTTAACACATCAGGAGATCATGATCGGTTTTCTTCACCCTGTTCCCCTCGAGTACAAAATTAAAATTCCACTAACTACGATTAATTATTAAAACCTCCTAATTAGTGCTTTAGGCTGAGATTTGTTTGAGGTTTTAAGGAAAAGAAACGTTCGTGTTTTTTAAAATGTGCATATTTTTCTAACAGGAGACTTATGGGTCCTTTGACTACACATCGTTGCTCTACTTGTCTGATTATGGGTTGGAATTTGGTGGTGGACGGTTTGTCTTCATGGACCCCAGTAGCAACAGGACGGTGGAGCCACGTGCTGGTAAATACAGTACAAACAATATCGCACACGTCATCTGGGTTTGTAAAAAAAACATGAAAGTTATGCAATGTGTTAAAGCACGATAAGGTTTTAATTAGGGCTGTCAGTTAAAAATGAAATCAAATTAATGATGTGATTAATTAAATGAAATGCTAATTAATCAGCATGGTAAATTGGTGTAAAATGCAGATTATTGGCATAAGTGTTAGTTTTTTTTTTTAACACATCTTTGTAAAATAATTATTTGTACTGACAATTGATGGCATCTTTTCACATTTTTACAAAGAAAAATTTGTCCTACTTTATTTTAAGGTCCAATTCTTGCTATTAACACACCATTGACTTTTGCCTCAATAAACTCCTAATTTTCTGCTTATTAATAGTTAGTAAGGTAGTTGTTACATTTAGGTATTGGGTAGGATTAGGGATGTAGAATATGGTCATGCAGAATATGTGCTTTATAAGCACTAATAAACAGCCAATATGTTAATAATAGGCATGTTAATAAGCAACTAGTTAACAGTGAGAATTGGTCCCTATTCTAAAGTGTTACTGAAAAATTATTTTTCAATTATTTTTCAACAAAATAAATTAAGCAGCACAGCTGTTTGCAACATTGTTGATAAGAAATGTTACTTGAGCAACAAATCAGCATTTATATTTAAATAGAAAACAAATATTTTATTTAAAATAGAAAACAGGCATTTTAAATTGTAGTAATTTTTCACAACAATGTATTTTTGATTAAATAAAATATGTACGAAAATGCTTAAAGCTAAAACCCACTGGCAGATTTATTCATTTCTATGCTCTTGAGTATTCAGATGACCTCTTGCAAGACATGGTGTTATGTCTGCTTAAATTAAGATCAGTCATGCTCTGCCTGGTAACTGTGCATAATGCGGAAAATAATGTGCAAAATAGAAAGAGTGATTGATTGTTTTGTGTAACGTGTAAAATTTCTGTGCTTTCAATTCTATTGGGAAGGAAAACTGCATCTTAAATAGCAAGAAGTGTACCTACTGTAGGAAGACGCGAGGGATAAGTACTAAAACCAGTTAATCTGTCAAGAAGATACATTGCAGGTAGTGTGTATAGAGTTTATGAGGTTAGTAATTGGCACCACTGAGGTTCTTTCGCACTCCGGAGTCAATTTAAAGAATCATGTAAGTGGCTCCACTGTTGCATTGAAGTGCGAAAGCAGTAGCATTAATTATCACTTTTTCATTTGTATATCACCATGCAGTAACATGGGATTTCGTTAAGACTCTCCTGTATCGTACCGATTACAGCCACACTCCAAACTCTCTTTATGACTTGTTTTACATACCTGCTGCATGGAATAATTGTTTTGTTTTCTCAGCCTGGCATTTTGATAATGTCCCCATGATGACGTGATCCATGAATAGCTGCCTGATTATTTGGTCTGCACGGAGAAGCTGGCTTGTGAATGTGAATTCATTTACCTTTCAGCTCTTTATTAGGATCTGTCACTTTTGAGTGGATAATGTCTGCTATTTTCCAACTTGGTTAAGGTGCACTCGGATAAAGCGGCGTCATACAATGATGATAGAAACTGTCAGGCTCCATTCTTTTAAAATCTTCGCCCACACGATGAGAGGTGTTTTGCCACGTAGCGTGACTTTTGATCACGTAGTGCTCTCAGAGCCCATTAAAGAGTGATGGCAGGTGTCTGCATATAAAATATGCTTTTGCACAAATGTGTATAGATATATAGATATAAATAATTATCTACCGGTCCATATATATATGTGTGTATGTGTGTGTGTGTGCGTGTGTGTGCGCGCGTGTTTGTTTATAATTGGTAATATATATTATTATTATATATATTGTTGTTATTATTATTAATATATAAGACATATCTAATATATAAAAGCAGTAATAATTTTATATTAAAATTGATAATTGTATTTAACTGTGTGTCTATATATTTATATGTATAGACACATAGACAAACAATTTTATATATGTGACCCTGCACCACAAAACCAGTCATAAGTGTCAATTTTTTTAAACTGAGATTTATACATTATCTGAATAAATAAACATTCCATTGATGTATAGTTTGTTAGGATATGACAATATTTGGCCGAGATACAACTATTTGAAAATCTGGAATCTGAGGGTGCAAAAAAATCAAAATACTGAGAAAATCACCTTTAAAGTTGTCCAAATGAAGTTCTTAGCAGTGCATATTACTAATCCAAAACTAAGTTTTGATATATTTATGGTAGGAAATTGACAAAATATCTTCATGGAACATGATCTTTATTTAATATCCTAATGATTTTTGGCATATAAGAAAAATTGAAAATTTTGACCCATACAATGTATTTTTGGCTATTGCTACAAATATACCTGTGCTACTTAAGAATGGTTTTGTGGTCCAGGGTCACATATTATATACAGGTGCATCTCAATAAATTAGAATGTCGTGGAAAAGTTCATTTATTTCAGTAATTCAACTCAAATTGTGAAACTCGTGTATTAAATAAATTCAATGCACACAGACTGAAGTAGTTTAAGTCTTTGGTTCTTTTAATTGTGATGATTTAGGCTCACATTTAACAAAAACCCACCAATTCACTATCTCAACAAATTAGAATACTTCATAAGACCAATAAAAAAACATTTTTAGTGAATTGTTGGCCTTCTGGAAAGTATGTTCATTTACTGTATATGTACTCAATACTTGGTAGGGGCTCCTTTTGCTTTAATTACTGCCTCAATTTGGCGTGGCATGGAGGTGATCAGTTTGTGGCACTGCTGAGAGGGTATGGAAGCCCAGGTTTCTTTGACAGTGGCCTTCAGCTCATCTGCATTTTTTGGTCTCTTGTTTCTCATTTTCCACTTGACAATACCCCACAGATTCTCTATGGGGTTCAGGTCTGGTAAGTTTGCTGGCCAGTCAAGCATACCAACACCATGGTCATTTAACCAACTTTTGGAACCTTTGGCAGTGTAGGCAGGTGCCAAGTCCTGCTGGAAAATGAAATCAGCATTTCCACAAAGCTTGTCAGTAGAAAGAAGCATGAAGTGCTCTAAAATTTCCTGGTAGATGGCTGCGTGGACTGTGGACTTCAGAAAACACAATGGACCAACACCAGCAGATGACATGGCAGCCCACATCATCACTGACTGTGGAAACTTCACACTGGACTTCAAGCAACATGGATTCTGTGCCTCTCCACTCTTCCTCCAGACTCTGGGACCTTGATTTCCAAATGAAATGCAAATTTTACTTTCATCTGAAAGAGGACTTTGTACCACTGAGCAACAGTCCAGTTCTTTTTCTCCACAGCCCAGGTAAGACGCTTCTGATGTTGTCTGTGGTTCAGAAGCGGCTTGGTAGCCCTTTTCCTGAAGACGTCTGAGCGTGGTGACTCTTGATGCATTGACTCCAGCTTCAGTCCACTCCTTGTGAAGCTCTCACAAGTGTTTGAATCAGCTTTGCTTGACAGTATTCTTAAGCTTGCAGTCATCCCTGTTGCTTGTGCACCTTTTCCTACCCAGATTCTTCCTTCCAGTCAACTTTGCATTTAATATGCTTTGATACAGCACTCTGTAAACAGCCACACCTTTCAGTAGTGACTTACCCTCTTTGTGGAGGGTGTCAATGTTCGTCTTCTGGACCATTGCCAAGTCAGCAGTCTTCCCCATTATTGTGGTTTCAAAGAACCCGGAATTTATACTGTAGGGATGGTCATTAATTGAAACTCAAATGTAAATATTCTAATATTTTGAGATACTGATTTTTGACTTTCATGAGCTGTAAGCTCTAATCATCAAAATTAAAACAAAAAAACTTTTGAAATGTTTTACTTTACATGCAATGAATCTAAAATATATGAAAGTTTCACTTTTTTAAATAACTTACAAGAAAAAATGAACTTTTTCATGACATTCTAATTTATTGAGATGCACCTGTATATTATTAATTTTTACAGAAAATGAATCATTATTAGACACACACACACACACACACACACACACAAAATACGGTTAAATAAATGCAGCCTTGGTGAGCATAAGAGACTTTAAAAAAAAGTCTTACCAATCCCAAACAAGCAGTGTACATTAATATAAATGAAACATACGTTAAATAAGAAAAATATAAATTGTTCATTTTATATATCTCAGTTGGATATATAAAAGATAGACACACACTTTTATATCTTTCTTAATTTTATATGCACATATTCTTTCATATGTCATATATCATTAAATCATATATATATATATATATATATATATATATATATATAACATCAGTGTCACTTCTAGGCTTAAAATACCCATAATGCATTATTCATCAGACCCAAATGTTTGCAGCTCTAGGTTTCTCCCTCCCGTTGTGCCCCGTCTCCAGCTAGGGTGATGAGTTTTGAATGTCTGCTTCCAGTTTTAAATGAATTAGGATACATTGTGTTGGATGTGGCAGCTGGAACGTGTTCCTGTTCACTGGGTGGCAGAAGCAGTGTGCTCCGTCAGTGTGTTGATTATCCATCAGTTGTGGCTGATGAGCCCTGATCTTCGCTGAGGTAATTATTAGTCTGATGGATAACTCTGTCGAACAAGCTGTAATTATAACTAGACTGACAATCAACCTCCCTCTTTTATGATGGATGTGAGCTGGAGAGTTATTGGCCTGTCGAGGCACAAAAGGGAGAAGGACAGAGGTGAGATGAGAAAAGGGACAGGGTCTGCACAGACATAAGAAGAGTGTGAAAGATGACGTAGTATGTTAGAATATTAGATCCGGGGGAGGGAAAGCACTTTAGTTTTGTCACACTGGCAAAATGGACGCCTGGTGCTGGATGAATCCTCTGGGATCACAGCTGGATCTCCTGATTTGAGAGACATGGAGGTGCAACGTGCTCTTAACCCAGCAAGAGCCTCATACGGTTAGAACCAGCTGAGGAGTTTAAAGGAGGTGACAGGTGCGCTTTTATTGTCAGGTGGAAAAACAAAGGCCTGTATTTTCGGCTGTGTTCATTTCTGTGATGGCAGACGAAAGGAAATCGGTGCAGTTCTGACATAGTATTTGATATGCAAATACTGTATAAGGACACTTTTTAAAAGCAGAAGACCTTGAAGTGGTGAAATACCCGTAGCAGTCTGTCATGTCTTTACGGCATGCATTTAAATGGTTTCTCTTATGTACAATTTATTTGCATTTATACTTTTTTCGAACTTATTTATCCCAATAGTAAGCCCCTTTAAGGCAAGTCAGTTTGTTCGTTGACCGAAATTTTCAAAACTGTCATGATTGTTATTGAACATATTTTAAATAAGTAATTTCATTATGCACGTAGAGTAAACCAAAAAGCAGGACTTCCATTCCTACATTATACTGAGAGATACATTTTCACCTATTCATTTTTCTACAAGTGGCCCGTTTCCTCCCACTTAAAATATGCAAGAAAATAACTCTATTCCTCATGAATTTTTGGGGCTTTTTTTTTTATTTTGTTGGCATTTCCAACCTTGCACAACACTAATTTATGCCAATGCTAGACTAGCTTACTTGTTGTTAAAGGCAAAAAATAAAAATTCTGTAGATGCTGCTTTGCAAGGTGCTCGATTTAAATGTTGTTAATTGTGGTAGATGTGACAACGGATGTGGAAAAAACTTTTGCAGTCTTGCAGAATTAGAACGTAAATGCTGTTCTGGATCATATAGTCAATTGAGAATTGGTGACCTGGGCCAAATTAAACTAGAAAATGTCTTGCAAATAGTGAGTCCAAAAGGGCAGGTGCTTGAGCACCACTTCGATCTGTACACGTGCCTGCCTAAGTCTTATAAGTACATTGATTCATATAGATCATATGCAGCTTTTTCTATTGACAAGGGAAATGTTCCCTTGTAATTTTGTTTCCACGCTATTCTTTTCACTTCTGATTAAACTCCTCTCCATGGAAACACTATCAAATCATATCATTAGGAGCTCTGAAATAATTGCCATTTTATTGTTTCGCAGTGAACCAAGTTACATGACAACATGCTGGCAAACCCTATGCTCTTCTCTGAGCCTTTCATGCTTAATTTGTTACATTTCTAAAGCATTGAACCTGATTTTTTAGCCAGTTTCTCTTTTGCATGATATCATTCCTCTCCTAATTTCCATGCAAACACTGTAATCAGGATTTAAAATTTCCAGCCTAATACTCCAGATGTCCTTAGGCATTCTTTCATCAGGTTTTATGGTATTGTACACTTTCCTCTAGCAATGCATTATTTACACATCCATACTGATCCTAACGTGTCGTCTTCTCAAATGCACAGAAACACTGCAACATTTTAATGATATTCAATGGAACTTTCACAATCAAAAATGGTCAGCGAGGCCAGAATGAGGCTGACGCAACGGAGGTAATTTGCATAAATATCCTGTTTAGCAAATGTCTCCTTATGCATCTTCAGTTGAAGTGTACAGAATTAGACTTGGCTAATTAGCGTGGAGGCAGCATGCGGTTTTTAATAACTTCCTTCTAGCTTTAACCTGCATGGGTCACTGTGAAATCTAACATTTTATAGAGGAATATTTTTGCTGAAATATGTAGTTTAAAATATTTGCTTTTTCCTCCTGCTGATATCCCAATAATCATATCATCAGAAAGTAATTTACGTAATGTATCTAAATTGTTTGTTTCAAGAATCAGTAATGAGGTGGATAAACGGCATTGATTTATAGTAAGACTGTTTTCCCTTATTGACAGGACAGATGTATTGTCATACAATTAGTTATTATTATTATTATTGGTAATCACTGTTATAAATGCTTTGATGCCACTGTTTCACTTCCACATCACTTGCTCAGATCAGCATGAAAACAATACTGACTTTTTTTAAACTAAAGATTTAAAGATTGCTTTTAACAATGATGATAAGTTAATGGTTCCATGTAACGATTATTTTAGTAATTTTAAAGAATGAATATAGAAATAGAAATGCCATTCAATCACCAAATTATTAGATGTTTTCATTAATAAATACATTTTAAATACAATTAATGCTTAAAGTATGTTTATACAGACTTTTTTTTTTTTAGAGTTTTGATTCTCTAAAAAGAATGAAATTGGGCTTTATGTTGATTCACAAGAAAAAAAATGGTTCATAAATGTCATTCGTCTGTATCAAACCCAGTCAGAATGTTGTAATATTAAATTAATGTAATATTAATAAAATATTAAAACCAGCTGTGTTCCATGCAAAAATCATTAAGGATTTTTCGTATAAATCGGACCGGTTCCAAATTAATTATGTTTTTTTGTTGAACTAAAAAAATCCTTGTTGTATTTTCTTTGCCATCTCTTAGTTATGTAACTGCTCGCCTGCTTTCATATTTCTTTGAACATGGGTAATAATAAATGAATGGATTTTAATTATAATATCAAGCACATTAAGCACTGACATGTTAATGAAAAGACTTTGGTTTCTTGCTCAACTGGGGTTTTGGGGTATTGTAAACAGTATTAAAATGTGCATAGATATAAATTATCATCTTAACATTTATTATTTATTGTCTTTTTTTAAGCGGGAGCTTTATGTAAAATAGCTTGGTAAACTTAACATTATAGTTTCCCATAAGCCTGTTTTTATAAACAGTACATTGAGAAAACTCATTACAAAATCATACTTTGTTGACATTCCTAAATCACTTAGCATATTTTTGTTAGCCATTTCCTCTGCATTAACATGTGTTGTGTTATCCCTTCCATCCATTTTCATTACACAGTTCCATCTGCATTGCCTAACACTTCTGATTTCCCCAAGCTTTCATCCAGCTTGAAAGATCTGTGTTCAGTGGCGGACTGGCCATCTGGAGCACCGGGGGTTTTCCCGGTGGGCCGCTGTACAATGTGGGCCGGCCTTTTGCGTAATATATATAAAAAATGGACTGTAGTAAATGTATGTATATCCTTCCATCGACCCAGACGAATGGCCCAGGCCGCGCGGCCCACTTCATTCAAAAATTCTAATTAATTTAGCGTACTCCGGCTCAGTGCAGCGGCTCAACAGCGCTCATCAATGTCAAAATGTTTGAAATAGCCAATCAAAGTGTAGAAGGCGGGATTTACCGTTCACAAACGCTGAGCTGAGGTGAAATGTAAGCAGCTAAAAATGAAGAGACATTTCAGCAATATTTGCCAACCGTTAAGTTAAACAGCAGACATTAATTTTCAGGAATGCAAACTACTACTGGCCTTTTCAAATTTCTCAGATTTTAATGCCGTTATTCGAATCGTCACAATGTAGGCTACATAATGCAGTTTTCAGCAGACATGAGATAAGAGTTAATGTAAATCTGCTTTCTTCCGTGATTTCATGTGTCTAAGAAAATGTTTAAAAATCTATAAAAACATTCTCAATCTTACTCTAGAACACTGTAAATCTGAAGACTTTTGCTTTCGAGTGCTGTGCATAGGAAAGTGATTTATATTATAGGCCTAATAAAAATATAATTTGCTTATTAATTCACATGCATTAGCCTATTTTATATACACACTGGTGGTTAAAAGTTTGAAATAATTAAGGCTTTTTATTTATTTGAAAGAAGACTGAATTTATTTGATCAGAATACGAAACAATAGCCTAATATTATGAAATATTACACTTAAAATAGTGGTTTTCTATTTATGATGTTTTAAAATGTAATTTATTTCTGTGATCAAAGCTGAATTTTCAGCATCATTACTCCAGTCTTCAGTGTCCCTTCGGAAATCATTCTAATGCTGCCTAATTCGCTGCTTAATTATCAGTTATTATTTGTTATCAATTATTAATAATGGTTTTATTATTGGTATAATGGTTCTCAGTTAAAGAACAGCATTTATTTTAATTGTAATAAGTGTAAATATCTTTACTGTCACTTAAATCAATTTAATCAAAGTCCCTTTAATCTTTGATTTAATGCAAAATTGTTGAAGAAAAATATTAATTTATATTTTTTAATCTTACCCAAGACTGAATGGTATCACATTTTCCACAAAAATATGAAGCAGCACAACAGTTTTCAACATTCATAATAATCAGAAATGTTTCTTGAGCAGCAAATCAGCATATTAGAATGATTTCTGAAGGATCATGTGACACTGAAGACTGGAGTAATGATGCTGAAAATTCAGCTTTGAACACAGGAATCAATTATATTTTACTATATAGTCATATAGAAGACAGCTATTTTAAATTGAAACATTATATATTTCACAGTACTGTTTACTGTATTTTTCTTTCATCATCAAAATAATTTGTATACTCTTTTCCACAATTGGAGCTCTATTCCTTAAAATGATAGATGTCAAGCTCCTGCAAAAGGACAAATACTGAGTATGACCAATAGAAAGGCACCATAAAAACAGTCCGCATTCTGCACTATTCAAGTCTTCTAGACGATACCAGAGCATTGTGTCATATGGACTGATAATATTAGTAATTAACTTTAGTGATATTAAACTGTCCCTTGTAAAAATTCTTTAAAATTATTTACTATTTGCCATATACACCAGGAAAGACAACTTATAATGTCAAGAATATGCCACTCATTTATGGTGTGGTGCGGTGTGTTGCGGACCAGGTTTGGTGGGCCTGCTCTGTGCCAAAAAGTCCAGGGCCACTTTTTGGCCCCAGTCCGCCCCTGTCTATCTTGCATTATGGATATTCCACAAGCAGTGCGGTCCAACATACAGCATTTATTCATAGAATTTTACACATGCATTTCCACTTCTAAAAGTTAGCTTTTCAAAAAAGCATGAACGTTTAATGAGATTCAGTACAACTTTCATGATCAAGAATGGTCTACAGAGGTCAATACCAGGCAGACATAATGGTGGTAATTTACATAAATATCAAATTTAGCAAAGGCCTTGCTTCTTAAAATGAATCGGCAGTCCAACCAAGTAAAACTAGGACATTTAAGTAAGTATTCCAGTACCAACTTGTATTTTTAGAGATGCTTTGGAACCACTTTCCATCAGCACTGAGATTTACCATGTGCTGGTCACCATTAAATATGACGACTCTAAACACAAACATTTGACTTCAGATACAGCTTAAAACTACATTTTAAACTGCCAATCATCAAGAAAAAAAATGCAGCTTCCCAGCATATCACTTCAACCTTTCTCCTGTTTCTCTCTGTCATCTTCTTTCATCTCCTGCAGGTCGGGTGTCTTTCTTCTCATCCGGTTCTGAGAACCTCCATCACGTGGAAAAGGTCACTTGGGGTACGCGATATGCCATTACGGTGTCCTTCACATGTGACCCCGATTATGCCATTGATAACCCTTCCCTGCGGTAGGATCCACCCGGCTCAAAGGACGGATGAGTGACAGGAACCCTATGGCAAACACACAGGAAAATGCTGAAACAACAGTCGGGTTTATGGCATAAAAAAACTCTTATTGTCCCGTTAGAAAAATGTTTGGGATTTTCTGTGCTCAAATGGGTTTTGTCTCCTTTATGATTTTAATTTAAATGGTGTTTTGTATTTTCAGGAGATTTACTTGAATTGCCGTCATTTTGAAGACACGCATCTTGACTTTTGTTCTGAAGGTGCTTCTTTACAATTGAATTCTCTCTTTCCTGGCTGTGCTTCTCTCTTTAAATTCTTTTATGTTATTATAGTTAAATCACTGTCTAGACAGGAGACACAAGTAGGATGAGAGAACAGGTGCATGTAATAAAAACAAGGAGCTGAAAGATGGCTGTTTGTCACCACCTGAAAAATGTTCTTTGTAGAATTGCTTTCAAAAACTACTTATGCTACTAATGAAACATCAATGCATCTGATACCCAAAGAATATTTCATTCCTTCAGCCATGTATTTCTACTTGTGTGAAAGTTTTAACAGAAAGCCTTTTTGATATCTTTGATAAAAGATTGTTATAATATTCAAAGAGAGAAGAAAAGTTTACTTTGTATGTCTTTCATTCTAAGGTCTTTTTAACTGTCCAGTGCCAAGTATGAAATTTTGTATTGCGTGTCTGATGAGCTTTTGGAAAAACATTCCCTCCTTCGACTGTGTTAATTTTAATTACACTGACATTATGTGGTGAAAGTCAAGTTCAGCCAGTCACAACACATTCGTTTTTGACACCTTGTTTTGAGATGTAACAGCTAATTGGCTTCTCTGTTTACAGACCCACAGCCAAAAACTGAGTGCTCTCTCTGTTGTGTGAGTTGAGATTCAAAGCAGGTTGTTACTTCGCTCATGTAAAGCATAGGTAACCATCAAAATCTTCTCAGTCGTTTGTTTTTGTATCTCTTGCTATGAATCTTTGAATACTTGTGGTGAATTTTAGGGAACATCACAAGGGTAAACTTGCATTTTTAGCCCTTTTAGACAAATTCTGAATCCGCTTATACATTTAATGCTTGTTATTCAAATGCATGCATCAGCTTTATTGTAATAGTTAGAGAAGTCTTTTTGCTCATGTGATGATTCATGAATTTTGGCTGATGCCTAATTTGCTGTTCCTGTTGCATCACCAATAGCTTAATTGGAAATCTCTCTTGGTCTGTAATGTTCCTTTTTCCAGCTGCTAATTCATTCATGCTTTAGCTGCTGCAAGGCTGAATATTAACTAGTGTGCAAAGAGTCCTTCTAAATGTATCATTTCAGGTTTATGCAAATCAAGTAGGTTTGCCAACAGCAATCAGAGTTTTGTGTCTCAGGATAGATCACTAGGCTGAACTGTTGATTTATTGGCACTGTATGCAATAGATTGAAATACAATCCGCCCATATCCTGTGGAGTTGCTTATTTATTTGTGATGAGCTGCGTTTGCTTGAGATGATGGGGTTGGATGTGTTGGTCGTGTGTCATGTGCATAAATGTGCTTGTTTGTTTTGAAAAATGGGGAGGATTTTCGCTCCTGTTCAAAAGCGTGGGGTCAGTAAGATTTTTATTTTTGATGTTTTTGGAAGTAGGATCAAAATACTGCAAAAACAGTATTATTGTGAAATATTATGGCAATTTAAAATAACTGTTTTCTTTTTTTAATTTATAATAAAATGTAATGTATTATATGATGCCAAAGCTGAATGTTGAATCAATGTTGGAAACAGTTGCACTGCTTAATACTTGTGTGGAAACATTTCAGGATTCCTTGAATAAGAAAGTAAAAAAAAAACCAGCACTTTTTAAATATTAATATTTCTACAATGTAAAAGTATCATTTCCTTAAAAAAAAAAAAAGTATGTAAAATCTTACTGACTCCACATTTTTTAATGGTATAAAAATTGACATTTTGGCTAGATACTGTACATTTACATAAGAGTAGGAGTGTCTTACATAATACACTAGTTTGATGTGCATTAGTCCTCTTTTGACTATGATATTGTAATCCTTTTAAGATTCCTTTCTTAATCTCATTACATTCTTACATGTGTTATCTAGTCCTAAAGATTAAAATTTGCCTGAATATTGGCAGCTGCTTCGATATTTCAGATTGGAATGTAAGTGCACAGCTGATAAGTACAGCTTTTGGAAGAGAGGTTTAGCCAGTGGGTGGTGTAGTTTTGAAGAACAGATGTTGCTAATTAAATGATACGACAAAACAAATGATGGACACATTCGAGCTTGTAGTTCAGCCACAAGCAATTTGCAAGAAATTCTGGATTGATGGCTACAGTAACACAAGCTTCCCTTTGGCGATACCGTTTACACTTGCGCCATGCAATTTCCTATGACTACTCACTTGCAGAGCCCAACAATAACACGTACGGCGAGATTGTGATTTATTTAATTTCTTGAAGAGACTGATAAATAAGAAAGAAAATATGTAATGTTTGACTGGTGCCTTCAATCTGCGGTTGTGCAATTTGTTATTAAAGGGGCTTTGTTTAATATGAGTGCTTTCTCTACAGTGTCATTAAGTGAAGTGATACACTTTCTCTTGACATCAGACTCAATTATTCCACTTTTGAGCTAATCTTTCCATGTTAAATGATGCTCAAAGTGTTTTGCCAGCATGGGGCTTGGCACTTAGAGCTACTTAAGAAATCCCATAACTGTTTTTGACCCTGGTCTGAGCGTTAGCAACCCTCTCTTGAGTTTGATGACTGCATGAAAACGTCAGACCCCAGTTGCATAGCTTCTGTTCTTTTGTCTCCAGGGAAATGGAGTCTGCAAGAATCAGTTTTATCCTTCCATATCCTTGGTTCTGGCAGAGGTAGATAGAGTGAGTGAATATGTTTTTTCTCCCCACTCTACACAACTGAAGTACCATTGAGTCCTTACTGACATTGAGAACCAAAATAGAACACCACAGGGGTTTGTTCTCTTATATAGCCTTCCAAATGGATTATCTAAGCAACTTGTTGTCTTGTTGTATAGTTCATCTTGATGTTACCGATCTGCAATGCCTGCAATGAATTTTCTTTTTATCAATAAATAATAAACATGACGTCCACAGACTGTCAGTATGACCTTTGTGGTAATTTCTCTCATTTTCCATCATTTTCCAGTTTGCACGGTTTCTATTTTGTGCTAAGGATATCGAGCGTAGAGCATCACTGTAGCCACCTGCTACTCTTTTCTGTATCAGTGTTTCCCAGACTCATTGACTGAGCGTAATTCTTTAGTGCTTGAGGAACAGAGTTCAGATGCATGAATATGCATAGGCCAGTTTAGCCCTAAGCAGTGAGTGGCACCATATGGATTGTCAGATGGGAAAGCGATTCTTTTTTTGAATTTGCAGATGATGATTTTGGCCCAGAGTGTCTGGTGATGCGTGTCAAGATTCACTTCTTACTTCTGGTTTGCAATCACAGCTGAATGGACTAGTGATGAGTGAGCACAGTTTTAGTGCACTAATGTCTCAGATTAGTGGATCATTTGTTGTTTTCTGTTGTAAATTAGAAGTAGATTGGCTATGTGAAACCTCACTGTGAGCTGACGTCATTGTAAATAAATGTGTCAGTGAATAATATTACAACGATATGAACCCGATGATGGATTTAAGTGTAGGTTCATTAAGCTTCATTTTCCAGTATTGTACTTTTTCACACTAGATTTAAATCCTCATCATCCACATAATTACGACTCTTTGGAAAATAACATATTTCTGTGATAAGACAGTGTTTTGACATACTAGACATGGAAATATGTGGGAAAAGTTACTCTTGGCACAGTAAAGTTTGTTAATAGTTCTGATAACATGCTTTTCCATCTGGACTGTGAATGGAGCAGTATTTTTATTCAATTTTCTAATAATGTGTGATTTATGCCATTGAAGTAGTGGGCTGGATGTACAGTATCTATTATTGGTACAGTATTTAGCATTAAGTCGTCTTCACATGTTGAAAGATCCAACTTTACACTTCTGCAGTTATAATTACAAATGTGCCAGCTTCAAGTATTAGAAGTTCTGCATATTATTTACAAAAATTTCTGGGTTTATAAGTTCATCTCCACAGAGGTATCAAGGCCTTGATATACTAACAGCACTACTTGGATGTCACTTTTCTGAACATGTTTCCATCTTCACTGGAAAAAAAGAATACTATCTGTCTATCTATCTATCTGGTTGTTTGTGAATATGGCAAATGTTTTTGTTTAATCAGTGATTTAAGAGTAATTCTTCCACTGAGACACTTGACTACTCTGAAGAAGATTTTCCTCTGTTAAAGCATTTATCATATAATTAATAATGATTAGGCCATCATGGCCTGGATCAGTGGATATTAACATCATGTGTGATGGTGTGGAAATTAAATATTATGTATGATGGTAATGTTTGTTCAGTTTTGGTGAAAAAGTTGAATAGTCTTTGGTGTTTGCTTAGTGAAATTTGAATGTTTAAAAATAAAGAAATTTAATTGCTTCTGACCTCTGGCAGATAACAATGTTAATAATAATAATCATATATACAGTCTGTCACTGTGCTGTTCTATCCCTTGTCATTTCTTCTTTTCTTCTACATTTTAATAATTAGTAATTAAAGGTACACAATAAAAAAAGTGTTCATCTATTTTAATGCATTCTTCAAAGCTAGAGTGACTTCACAGTCACAGTAAAGTAAAGTTCCACTAACTGAAGAGCCATGCTTACCTTTGCACGAACGGGTTAAGCTTTCCAATCTCTTCACTGCATCACCTTTAACTGCGCCATGACAAGCGTCTCAGAGTTGAACTCAAACTGATTACTGGATGACGCAGACTTTCCCCAAGAGTACAAGCTCGGTGGGCGCTTTTTAAACGACGACGTGTAGCGGTAAAAACTCTTGTGGCGGTTTTTAAGATACTCCCGATAATTCTTGGTCAGGAGTGTGTACAGAAACGGGTTGATGCAGCTGTTGCTGTAGGTCAGACTCGCCACGAGGTAATTGATGCTCGTGTGCGTGTGTGAGGCGAGACTGAAGGGCTTGTGGTACAGGGGCACAAGTTGCCATATCCAAAAGGGCAGAAAACACGCCCAGAACACGAGCACGATGGTGAAAATCATTATCAAAACTTTCTGTTTTGGCGAGCGCTTGCTGCCTTTATTGATAGCCGACGTCTTTTGAGACTCTAGGTACGTCCGGGCCAGTCGGGTGTACAAGTAACCAATGACAAGCCCTGGCGCCATTATGCTCGTGCAGAACAGGACGGTCAAGTACAATTTATACGCCTGGGGTGCCCAGCTGGGCGCGCACATCCTTTTCACCCCTCCATCTGCTGTTGTTTTAGTAGTCTGGTTTACCATGACCATCATGGGAAGAGTTAGGACGAGGGACAAAATCCAAACTCCCCACGCCATGGCTTTTCGGTAGCTCTTGGAGCGTTTCACAGTTTCCAACGGTTTAGTCACTGCCAGGTAGCGCTCCATGCACATCACTGTCAGAGTAAAGATACTTGCGTGCATAGTTAACAGGTCCAGACTCAACAGTATCCTGCAGCCCACATCCCCGAAGTACCAGTCCTTTAGAAAGTACGTGCACACCACGAACGGAATCGTGGAGAGATAAAGAAGATCCGCGAGCGCCAGGTTGATGATGGAGATGTACATGGAAGTGGCGAAGCGTATGGAATGACACATGACTACCAGCGTGTAGACGTTTCCCGAAACTCCAACGATGTAAACCACCGACAGCAGCGTCCCGAAAGTCGATGTTATCACAAGCTCGTCCACCGAACCGGAGTTGCTACGGGACGGACCGCTGACACTGCCAGACTTGTTGTAATTCATCGCGCTCGCGGTGAATGTGGAGCTTTGCACGGGAACTTTATGCCAGGTGCGCCAGACCCCACATACTGTTTGGATATTTGACAGATGTGTCTGAGCGCACTCGCCGGTGTCCGCAGCTCCTGACGTCAAACCGATGCTCCGCACTTGCCTTTTCGACACAAAATGATACCGGAGAAAGTTTAGATACAGACATCGTGCATTTCATTTACAGTTTTTGCCCATGTCTTTTAACTATTACACCCTGAATTTGGGAACAAGCATCTGGTAAAAATGTACATAACGCAGAAATGTCACAAAAATAGAAATTCTAAAGCCATATTTGTCTTATTCACTCAAATGAGGTTAGTGGCACCTGATTTACGCACAGACACGTTTTGAAACAAGTTATTATTATTATTATCATTAATAATAATAATAATAATAATTTAATGATACCTTCTCGAAATTGTTATTCTGGTGTGAAATATTGGCTATTTCTGAATATTTTTTCTCCTCTGCATTGGCGTGTGGCAAATGACGTTAACCCAGTTTCCACGGTGCGCCTGGCCTGACCTTGGGTTATTCCCACAGATCTGCTCCTTTCTCATCAACCTTTCCTGTGAAAACCGGGGCTGCAGAATAAAATGACTATAGGGAGCCATTGCTTGCTAAAATGAAACATTTAAGAGACAATTTACTTTTTCGTCACTCCAAAACACTCCAAACATCAGAAGTGCGTAGCTTATAGGCTACCTTTCAACAGTCAATGCTGTGAGACATTTTAGTTCAGACTACAGTGAATTGCTTTAGCTATATGGTGTTTTTCCCCCTAGTTGTATTTAGCAAAAGTAAATGTTCCAAATTGACGCTGGCACTATATTAATCTGGTATCCGTGCCATTTAAAAGTCTTGTTTTGTAAGAATATTTCTGCGTGTCATCCACCTTTGTGTTTTACCCTGTAAAAAGCTTCCATTGCGCTCGATTCAATAGTACTACATTACTATGTTAAATAACCTTTTATTAAAAAATGCCATTAGCTATTATTGGGGTGGTCAGTTATGAACGGGTCTGATTCCAATTCTGATGCCAACAGTTCATTCACGATTTAGTACAAAACTGAATTTTAATGACTCATTAAAATGAGTCATTTGGATGTGAATGGGACATCACAGGTTGCACTATAGAGATTCAGTTATGTGCTATTGTACAAATTCATAAAAGCATGTTTGTAAGTCAGAAGAACGAATATTCAACTATAGCTTTGCTTTACTGACATTTTAAATGTAGCTAAATTTAATGTATGTAAATAATGTGAGTAATTTGCCTCAAATGAAGGTCAACAAAGCAAATGAACCATTTTGGACCATATATAGGCCAGAATTCCTATAATTAACCATACATAATCCCAGTCTTGTTATTAATCAGTTGTTGTTGAATTTTGTTCTCTTGATGATATTGTTCTAATCTTCCTAATATGAAATTAGGTTTCCTTCTTGTTTTACATATAAAACAAGCAGCAGTCTTAAAAGTGCGTTTGTTATAAAATGAAACCCCTTTTTGTTTATTTCACTAACAAGAGAAAAGGTTAAATTCAGTTTATGCAATACTTATAAGGTTATGTGATGCACCACAGTTATTTCCCCAGTGGTTTGGAAGTGTTCTTGTTTTTGTTGTAGTTAAGCATGGATTTTTGTTTTGGCGGTCCTCATGAATTAAATGTCATTTTTATATTGCAGCATAGAACTTTGGTGAACACTTGTTGTTTTTGATATTGCCTATAAATAAGTTTCACTATTACTATATAAAGCAATCTTATATTGGGAGATATCTCAAGAGGCTATGAAGTACATACTAAAGGTTAGTGATTTATATTAAAGCTTTCACCACACTTCTGCAGTATACCATAACTGTGCTTTATGTTTGTGAATGAAGCCATCATTGATTCAAGTAGATCCTTGCACAAGAATGAAAAGCAGCACCACATGAAGTAAGTAGAGAGAGTTGTTATATACAGTAAGTACACTGTGTGCATGAACTTGAGAGCTCTTTGGGTATTTGAGACACATGATTGGCAGGGCAGAACCGTCTCTTAACAGTGGGAGCAGAATACTGATGATGCTTTATGAAAGCTGCTGAAGAGGAACTTGCAGGCAAGTGGGCCAATTCAAGTACACAAGGCACAGGGAGTTGTTTGTGTGTAAGCACTTCCTGTAATGATTTTTAATGTTTTGATTAGTAGTTGCACTTGTTTTCTCCTGTTGGGAAAAACATTCTTCTCAGGTGTGTAAATAGGGAGCTGTCCATGGTCCTGTCTGCCAGAGAACAGCTTTTGTAAAGGGCTTGGGGTTGTCAAGGCAGACTGAAAGATAGATTTAGCTTTTATTGCTTATTATCAATCCTCACCAATACAGAAAGCTTTAGAGGTCTTTGTCTGTTGTCTGTCTCATCTGTCAAGTTTAGATGAGATCATTTTTGGTAGCTATTTTGATTCTTAAAGCAATAGTTTACCCCAAAATGAAGATGTGCTGAAAACTCACTCTCAGGGCATCCAAGAAGTAGACAAATTTGTTTCTTTATCAGAACAGATTAGGAGAAATGTAGCATTACTTCACTTGCTCACCAAAGTATCCTGTGCAGTAATTGGTGCCTTCAGAATGAGAGTTCAAACAGCTGACAAAAACATCACAATAATCCACAAGTAATCCACATGTCTCCAGTCCATCAATAAATGTCCTGTGAAGTGAAAAGATGTGTGTTTGTAAGAAATACATCCATCATTAAGTCATTTTAAACAGTTGATTCTGGCCAAAATACCCATAATCCATAATAACGCTTCATCCAGTGATGCTTCCAAAGTCCATCCACTGTTGTTGATTAGGACTGTTTTCACCTGTAAACTTGATCTGTGCATATTTGTCCCTTGATTCAGATGACCTTTTAACTAGAGAAAGCAATGTTATTGATAGAGGACTAATAATTTAGCCAGAAGCAACACTTTGAAGTTAAAGACGACTTAATGATGAAGCTTTTCACTTCACAAGACATTAATTGATGGAGTGGAGTCGTGTGGATCACTTGCAGATTATTGTGATGTTTTTTGTTTTTTTTTTAGTTTGAACTCTCATTCTGACGGCACCAATTCACTGCAGAGGATCCACTGGTGAGCAAGTGATGTAATGCTCAAAAATAAAATAAAAAATAAAAATAAAACTCATCGACTGTACATCTTGGATGCCCTGAGGGTGAGTAAATTTTCAGCAAACTCTTATTTTTAGGTGAACTTTTCCTTTAACTGAACTTACATATACCGCATGTAGCTATATTATACCGTATGCCTTTAGGACTTATGTACTGTAAGTGTGTATTGCCATGTCAAAGGACACTCAAGGGAGAGTGAAATGGGACAGGGAATAAGACACTGTTTCTGGTCTTCATGCTGAATAGCCAACAATGATCAAATCAAACAGCTTAGCTCAGCAGCTGGGATCATCTGCAACCAGTTATCTACTTCCTCGACACTCGCCTGTAGGGCTAGAAACACTTCATCAGTGAAAATATCTCTCCATCACAATTCAAACCACTGGAATGATTGTTTTGAATAGTCGAAGCCAACAAAAACAGTGTTTACAGCTGTTTATCGCCTTATCTTTTCAGCTTATAGGGCTGGCCTATATGTACTTTATTTGAGCTCCACAATGTAAAATCTGATTCTTTTTGTCTACTGTTTTCATCAGTTTTTTCCCATTGTGTTTTACCTTATTTAATGCTTTGCATTCATGTGTGTTTGTTTTTCTGTTCATAAAAACTGTGAAAATTGAAAAGTTCAAATGTTCTGAATAGTTTTTATTCTCTGTAGAGTTAAAAAGGCTTCTGACCTCATGACTGGTTAAATATGCATTCACTGAGGGCACTGAGGGGTTGCAGAAACAATTGCTTTGAATCTTTGACTCTTGGAGAGAATCAATGCTGCTTTTTGATTAGGTGTTAGCAGCTGACCTTTCAAATTCATCAGTTCAATTGATCCATCATATGGCTGCCAGTAGGAAACATAAGATATCGATCTATATTAATGACTATGTTAAGCTCATTACCGTGTGTTAATGTGTGAATAGGGAAACTAGACTGATTTATACTAGGTTAAAGATAAAAAAAAATCCCTCACTATTATAAATGATGACTATGCCAGGAGCTTTTCTTGTCTTGTTTGACAGATGTAATGTCAATCATAACAGGGCATTTATCATGAGAAAAAGATGATGTCTTAACAAGACATTTCTCCATAGAAATCATTAAAACACGTGCAAAATTATTCTATTTTAAGGTTTCTCCCGGGTTTTCAGTGCTGCATGATGAACACTGAACCTAATGATGCGTCCAAGGAGAAACCAAGGTCAGAATTCATCATCTGTATATTTTTGCATATGCAGCTGACCTTTTTTTGCTGCTGGACTGCTGTGGATTTTTCCACTGGTTTGTATGACAAACCTTTTCCATGTATCCTCAGGTGCCTTTTGTGTAGCGCTGTTTTGGTGCTGGAGTGTTCTCATCTTCTCAAGGAGTCATTTCAGGCCTTACCTTTTGATGTGACTGCCCTGTAATCCTGTTTTGTAATCGATGTAATGATTGAGCCCTGGGGGTGCAGAGGGAGGTGCCAGATGAGAAATGCAACTGAGGTCTCAAGGATTGAATAGAGACTCAAAGAATTCTCTAGATGGACACATGTTTTTGACAAAGTCCAGAACATCACTAAGGAGTGTATTTAAAGTGAAACTTTAGTTAGAACTTTCAGTTTAGTTAGATACTGCAAGCTATTAATCTTGTGTGTGTGTGTGTGTGTGTATACTGTACGTATATGTGTATGTATAAATATTTTATATATAATATATTTAATCATTTATACACATTTATACATATTTATACACCCTATGGGGCACGATTAAAATATTTATCTTCACACGTAAGGAATTTTTCTACCATTTAAGCAATTCAAGCTTAATACTACTTAAATGTTAAAAAAATATTTGTACATTTTCTTAATTTGGGAAATTTATAGAAAAAATTTATGTAGGCCTATACTACTTTTTGTTATTAATTAATCAGCATGTAATTGAATAAACCATTTACTTAATTTGATTAACACCTCTAATTTGTATATAAAAGTGAAAATATGAAATATAAAATCTTTTGTTTAATCAGTTTTGATATTTGAAGCTTTGTAGCTGTGTGTGTGTATACTAATATTTGTGATTATTTACGTAATTGGCATGAATAAATCATATAAATTCATTTGACTGACACCTCTAATTTGTATATAAAAATGAAATAACACTAATCCAAATATTAGCAATTATAATGAGAGTGTTTCTCCAGTCTCTATGCTTCATAAAGATATTCCATAAAGTGATTAAAAAAAACAAGAAACAAACTAATATTTAACTTTTGCCTGTTCCTGTGCTTGAAATGAGTTATTACTATTATAACAAGTAACTGTAGTCAAAATAGGTGATAAAGTCATCAAGTTTTCTAGACTTTCAATTACCTAGCCCTGGTAGGATTCTGACATTACAGCGCCATAATGTGCTTTAGGCATAATACCGCTGTTTTGGCAGCTTAATTATAGATGTAGCACAAAGTGCATGTCTGAAATGTGTTTAGCATACTTCCTGCTTCTGAGAGGAAGCAGCATGACTTCATTATGGCATTTTGTGTGTAAGTCTGTGTGTGTGTGTGTGTCCCTGTTGGTGGAGTTTGTTAATATACCCCTTTGTTAAAAACCACAAGGAGCCTTGCAAAAAGCCCTTATCAAAACAGACATGGCTACAGGCAATTATTAAATAAATTGGCTGGAAGTGATTTCAAAGAGCCTATTTAATTTCCATTCAGTTAATATGCACAGTGTCATCACAAGTTTTCAGAAACTGATGCTTTGCGAAGGTTGTCAACATCTGCTGTCATGACAACACTTCAGTGAGAAAATCTCAAACGCACGTTAATTATGCCATTTATTAGATTTAATACAACTATTTTTCCTGTCCTTTTCTTTAATTGGACAAGTTCCTTTCTGAAGTGCTAATATTTCTTACTTTTCATTGTTTTTATGTTCACAATCAGGCTACTAGTGACACACAATGGTGGAGCCTGCTTTGGCATTTTCAGAACACATGGTGTTAAACTAACAAAGTTAAAAGCATCACCCTGATCAAATAACACACAGATGTCTTTAAACAAACGACCTTCGTGTTGTTTATAATTAGATAAGCAAACTGTGCACTTCAGCCTTCTGTCAAGATTGCAAGGTTTCATACTGCGGTAATAACTCTTAAAAGAGCACTCAGAACCAGTTTGATGAATGGAAGGGTTAGAAATGCTTTTCCAGTCTCACATAATGCATCTGCATGCTCTAATAAACGGAGAAATTATTTACACATTATATGTCTGTTAACACTGATTTTAAAATGATGACTCTAAATGAGTATATAATTTACACAAAAAATGACACAAAACTGCTGTTTAGTATTTATTGACCCTTATCTTATATAAACCTCTATAATATAATGTACATATTTAAATATGCTAATTATTTTATTTCACAATAATTTTACATTGCATTTTAATGGAATTGTAATGTAAGGTAATTTATTCAACTCAAGCTTATTGGAAAAACGTGCCTTTGGTGACATTTCTACAAAATTATATTACATTGCTTCTTAAAATAAATATATTCATGCCCAGTGATTGGCACTAAAATCACATTCATTTTTATCTGAAACATGATGAACGTGAATCGGGCAGTGTTGGTTGTATGTTGTATGGTAGTATGTTGGTTGTTGTACATATCATGATTGTTCAGAATGAAATGTCCAGTGAGTGGCTCTAAAAGGTTAAGGGCCAGTTTTACTAAACAGGGCAAATTAGCACGTGAGTGCAATTTCAAAACAGCGCTGATGGTCATGGAAATTTCTGCGGGTAGTCGCAAATAAAGAATAAAGAAATAAAGAAGCCACAGTACGTTGAAAAGAACCAGAGGCCAAAAAATTAAGGGTTGCAAGAAGACCATAGCAGAACATAGACCTGGTATTGCGTGACTCTTAGTTGAGAGTTCCAAGTCGTCTTTTATTTCCTAAAGCAAATTAAAAATAACATGGCTTGGCAAACAATATGTTCAGATAATGTGTTCTTCTATCATTCTAAATAAATGAATAAATGTGGAAAAAATTCTCTGCCTCTGTTCTCTGCGGTGCCTCCTCCTAGCTATAATAATTGCAGCCATTTCAAGCGCAAAATAGTTTAAAACATGCTTTATTTGGGGGGTGTTAAATAATGACGCAAATACCAGAAATTTGAACAAACATCACAACAACATCGCAAACATTAGTAAATCTTGTTGCGTGATTCATTTGAATACTCCCATAAATTTTGCGTCTGAAAGGGAAACTCCCAAAAAATGCATATTCAATAAGATCAGGCACAAAAATAACGTGTCCATGCCTTTTCAGCACTAATTCGTCACTGCGCGTCTTTAGTAAATTCTGACAGTATTATTTTAACGCCAAAAGGCGGTTTGTGCTGGCACAAGCTGTTAGCAAATCTGGCTCTAAAGTTGTATCACGTTTGAAAATAACATACCACCTACCCTACTAAACCCTAACCTAAAGGTTTTAACAAAAAAAAAGCAACCACACCATTAGCTTGCTTTGACAAGTCTACGAGCTTTTATCATGTCTTTTGTTTCACAGGATTCTGATCATTCTGCATTGCATGAGCAATGCTGTACCAGGTGAGCTAATGAGCAAGTTTACCACATTAGAAAAACCATACATATGGAACTGGTTATGGGATGGAAATGTTAAAATGTATTAGTTTAAAAATCATGGTAAAAGTGTTTTAAGAAGGAATAAAAGTTGTTGGTGTTTTACTGCCACTATTGTTAATTTCATCTGGAAAATGCATTGAATTGTATATTGATAGAGGCCCATTTTACCAATGAACCTCTGTTGAATGTATTATCATTGACAGTTACAGTATGTGAAGCAGAAAAAATTGAAACAGCCTGCAAAAAGAACACAAAGCAAATGCTTGACTTTTCAACATTACTTATTAGATCAATCAAGGTAAGTGTCTTATGGAGCTACACATTACTTTACAGAGAGCTTATGTCCTGCTAACTAAATTCTGCCTTGAACAGAGTTAGTTACAAATAGATCTGTAGATTTCACATGCCTGTTCAAGGAAGACCTTACAGATGTGTGGTTCAACCGTCTTCAGGGCCATAACCACCATAGAATAGTGACTGATCAATATGCATTTCTCAATAACCAGTTTGTGAAGCTTTATATTTGATTCCTCTTGATCTTGAATATTTGGTTATATTCTTTGATATAACCAAACGCTGCTTCAACTCTTCTGTCTCCCCTCGCCCCTTTTCTTCTCTTTCATCTATCCATTTTTCTGTTGATTTTTGTCTTTCACATTATTAGCATGCAGCTCGTCTCTGAGCTGGTGTTTGCAGGTATGCGCTAAACTCAGCATAGTTCAGCTTCATTGATCTGGACAAAATGTTCAAGTTGAACGTGATGACAAGTTCTTTTCATACTATTTGATTTAATCTGATTTCATCTATCTAAGATAAAACATATCTGAAACAACTCTGTGTAACGTTTTGATATTCTGCGCAGGAAATGCAAATTGGTTGTGCAGTATTTGTTTGTTCACAGATTGCCACTGATTTCTGCTGCACTTTTCCGGTTTCTGATTGCCTGTCTTTGTTCTCTCCCTATATATGTTTGCCTATATTGGTTTTTTTTTTTTTAAAGAATTGTTCATTGATTGTCTGCAAATGTGATTGCTTGACAGACTCCTGCTGTCTGCACGATTGCTGCAAACTAAAATGAGACACGACAGAGTACATGCAATCTCATGTTGCTGCTAAAAATAGTAATCCTCTAAAAGCATGATTATATTAAGTGTTCCCAAGGTCTGAGAGTTGTGTTTATTTTAAGAGATGTTTAAAATAAGTCCACAATAATCAGCTGATTAGCCCAATGCAGTGTCTGTTGGAACAATATCTTAACAGACTGCTCCTGTCCTTGTTATAGCTATAACACCACAAACTGAAAGTGCTATATGGATATTCACACCGAGTTTGTTTTTATGTCCCATGTGTTCTGTATTGGCAGAATGCCCTAGGAGCAGGACGTCTACAGTAAACTGATAACATCAGCTATGACGTGTTTGACTTTATCTCCAAGTTGCCACAATTATGCCATCATTGTCATTATTTTCCGTAGGCCGTTTGTGAGTGATGTCAAATGTGGGTTTTAATCACTTCCTGTCTCAGCTGCACAAAACATTCACCTTTGACTTTTTCTCACACAGCAACTAAAAAGTGCTACTCAAAGTTCTACCACTGCTGTCATTAGGGCTCCAGAAAAAACAACAAAAAAATTGCAACAATAGTCTTAGTAATCCTGTCTGGAAAACATCCCAGTTTGTGTCCACATGTGGTTTGTCATTACAGTCGTTCATTACATAGTTCATTTCATTACAACGTTTGCATTCACCAGCGAAGTGCGAGTCGGAGTGCGTGATTTGTGAATAATTAATTCCTTTGAACAATTTCTTTTTAAAAAGTAAATCACAAATTATGAAACAGACTTAATCTTGCTTGTGAATTAGCAGTTTGACTTAGTCTCCTCAGTGAATTGTACAGAGCCATTGCTGACTCATTTTTTCAGTTGCTGCCATTTTAACTAATTTAATTAAATAGTACACCCTAGTTTATTTAACTTAGAACCTGTATCAAACTCATTATATAATTTGTTAACGAGAGCGATAACAAACTTAGGGCCCTGTTTTAACGATCTAAGCACATGTTCTGAAGTGCATATGACGCGGGTGCACTTAATGCGTGTCCGAATCCACCTTTGCTAGTTTAACGACGAAAAAAAAAAAAAGGTTGGCGTGCCAGGTGCATGGTCCATGGTCCAAAAGGGTTGTACCTATTCTCTTAATGAGTCATGGGTGTGTTTTGGGTGTAAGGTGCAATAAACCAATCAGAGTCTCATCTCCCATTCCCTTTAAAAGCCAGTTGCTTGTATGTGAGGTTAACACATACACAATAAAAATCTTTTAGATTGTAATCCTTTCATTTTAATATTTGGCATGTTATGTACCCACCTAGGTGCATATTTAAAGGGCGCGTTAGTAATAATAAAAAAAAAACTGTACAATTGACTGTAGGGGCCCTATCATACACCCGGCGCAATGTGACACCATGCGCAATGCAAGTATCATTTACCAGTTTCACCCCGACGCAGTTATCATTTTCACGTCCAGTGCCATGTTGTTTAAATAGCAAATGCACTTGCGCCTATCTGTTCGACCATGAGCGTGCTGGTCTGAAAACGAGGTGTGTTTAGACGCATTGTTGCCATTTTGAAGAAACTGAAAATGATTGTGGCATTGACCAACTAAAACCTGGTCTAAAGTCAATGGCGCAGTATTTTTCTATTTATTTAAAGGGCACGTTAGTAATATGCGCCTATAGGCAGGTGCAAAACGTGCGTACACTTTGCTTATTACACACACAGGGACATGCAGCAGCACACTAACATGCCAAATATTAAAAATGAAATGATTACAATGTAAAAGATTATCGCACTCACGTTCACACAGATTGGTTTCCTCTCTGGAGAAGCGTTCAGTCTTTGCTCTTGCAAATTCCACCATGTAAATAGCAAATCCGCCATGGCACAAGCCCAACTGGCTTTTAAAGGGAATGGGAGATAAGAATTTGATTGGTTTATTGCATGTTACACCTAAACACACCCATGACTCATTAAGAAAATAGGTACAACCCTTTCGGACATGCCTTAAGTGCACCTGCCCATGCACTTTAGACCTTGTGCTTAGATAAAATAGGACCCTAGACCAGGTTTTAGTTGGTCAATGGCGCAGTCATTTTCAGTTGCCTCAAAATAGCAACGTGCCAACAATGCACCTGAACACACCTCGTTTTCAGACCAGCACACCCATGGCTGAACAGATGGGAGTAAGTGCTTGCGCTATTCAAACAACATGGCGCTGGACGTGAAAATGGTAACTGCATCGGGCTGAAATTAGAAAAAACCACTTGCGTCACTCCTGGCGTCGCATTGCGCCGGGTGCATGATAGAGCCCTTCAGCTTTAAGGTTTAGTTTATAGCCAGAGGCAATTCTAGTGTCATTGTATGGACTTATTCCAGATTTGGTCTATTTGGCACCATGCTTTGTTGGACTATTATTGGAATTTTATACCTGATGATTAAATGTTGACATGTTTTATCAGCAAAGTATCATTTTTGTGAAGTAAACCTTTTTGTCAGTAGAGATTAAACTAAAAAGGTTTCAGTGTTTGTCCCTTTAGGCTTTCTGTAGTCTTGGTAGTGCAATATTTATTTTTTGACAAGAATGGAAATGAGGCTGTCAGAGACAGAAGTACAGTGCATTCAATCTACTCTATAAAACAGTTTTACAAGTTATGAACAGTAAAATTTACGTGATCTAAGACCTTTATACACTATCTACATCACAGCCTCATTTTCATTCATGTTCAGTTCTATATGGTGTTATTCTGAGTAAGGTCTGTGAGGTGACGGTAGTGGCTCACGAATATTTTAACTTTGTAGATAAGGTGGCAGACTGTTTAATTGAATGCTTCTAAGAATAAATGGTTCCTGGAATTCTTGTGTATATTTTGCTTCATTATCAGAGTTATGTCTGTGAAATATTCAATGCTTACACCTGGATGGAGCGCACCTCTGACCTAAAAGCCGACAAATCTTCTAGTTTCTTCAGGGTTGTGTGAAAAATTGAAGGCTCCGCAATAATAAATGAGCACTCTTTGTCACAAAACAAACTACAGTTTGTAGCAGATGTTATGCCTCAGGAGCAGATTAACATTAAGAGCAGACTGTCGCTCTGAATAATTTTAATTGTGACAAAAATTACCTGCCATGAAAACTTGAGAAAGACAAGGTAACAAAAGACATTCCCCTTTGTATAGCCTATACCATTATTGGATTTGATGAGTGGTGACATCTGTGAAATGTGCAGTGAAATTTAATGAATGGCATGGTTGATTTTCTATATAAATAATGTAACTTGGATTGGAAGGATTTAGAGGGCAGCTCTGTGAAATCTATTTGTGTTTCTGGCATTTATGACTGAAAGTGTGTGAAAATTACTCCGGTGTGTGATTCATTTCATGGTCTCTTCCAGTCCACATCAAATATTCATTTCACCTTTTGGGAGTACCTTTGATCTTTGTAATTCTTGCACTCAGAAATCTGGAGAAAATTGTGCTGTTCTCAAAGTGTTGTTCACAAATGAGGCAATTATACTTCTTAAAGGACTTCTCAGCTCACTTCAGATAATAATGCAAGATGAGAATACAAATGCTATGAAACAACATTTGAAATATTAGAAAATCTCAACCAATTCCACAGGTAAAACACAATATTGTGTTTATCAGTACAAACTGCAGGTCTTGGCACACATCACCTGCTATGTCCTGTAAAGGTCCATCCACCCACACATGCACATATTTCTCCTTCAGTGATTTTCTAAAGGTTAATTTTTCTTCATCTATTTGCAGATTTGCATCTTATCCTCATTTGCAGCTTTGAATTATATAAATAATTCTAGACCAAAGCTTGTCTGGCACAGTAATTAGCAATGTGAGCAATGTCTCATCCTTTAAACTTCCATTCATTCAGCTTCACGCTGCAGCCAAGAGTACTTTTCCAGCAAATAAACTTACCAGATTCTGTACTTTATAAGACTGGAACAGTCATTTGTTATTATGACCACAGGGAATGTCCTTGTAAATGTCTGTGAGTCATCTTTGGAAAAGAAAACTCCTACTAAGTGACAGCTTTGTAATAATAATTGCAACTCTTGCAAAGCTTCAACTCTAATCCAGTTTCAGTGACTTGATGGTGTAAATTGAACAGCCATTTCAAAATACTTGCATATAAAAAGTGATGTTACCTGGTGTTCCAGGTTTTGGGAAGGTGTGTGTGTGTGTATATATATATATATATATATATATATATATATATATATATAT
>JAFVLL020040428.1:0-14476 GCA_021397915.2 Tor tambroides
ATACCATTACAGATCAAACAAACATAGATCCTGTTAAGGTGTCAATACGCACACCTTTGCTCAGCCATTTTTCCACAATCAAGAAGAACCCAACACCTACAGACTGGAAGCTAGCAACAGCTCAGGAAGGAACTCCATAAAAACCACATGGCACAGGTGAGTGGTAAAAAACATCATAAATCCACTCATAAATCCATCAAATGTCAGTTCTAACATCTGTTTTGATCTTTTGATTTACACACCCTACTGTCATGTCAGTCAGGGGTGACAGGACCCCGGTGACGTGACAGTCAGGGTGACAGAGGGGTCATATAGCCATAAATCAGGTCATAAATCTACCCATGTACACTTTTGACATATGATATCCTGTCAATCAACGCTGACAGGGGGTCATAAATCAGGTCATAAATCATCAATCTGACACAACGTATTGGATTATACTACTTGTATAGATGAACTTGATTACGTACCACTTGTGTCTAATTAGGCTAAGTATCTGACGTGCTCCTCCCGAACTTTGTTAATGAAACATCATATCTCATCTTAGAACAGATTACACCTGTAAGAGGTGGTATCACAAGTTATTAATAATTTTATAGTATTATATAAATTATAAGAAATGTAATAATAATAATTATATAATAATTTCAGAATACACTGTAAAAAGTGGTCATTTGATTTTGTAAGGATTTTTGTAGCCTTGTTATCAGATCAGTTTATTAATATAAAATTTTCCCCCCAAAAAAGAGGTCATTTTTATCTATTCATTTTTTGTGGTGAGTTGGGTGGGGGCACCAAAGAGTTTTAATCCGTCACTGATGATTAATGTCATATTTGATAACATCAGAAACTCTACTGAAGCTGATTTCAATCCATTAATTAATTTTATTCATAATTCATGCAGCATTTAGACATTTCACACATTCATCATCAAATAAAATATGATCTCAAGATGATTTGACATTGTTTCATTACAAACAATAGAGAAAAACAGATGAATGCTAAGATATCAGGCTGAGTTTGAGAGTAAGAATATAAATTATTTTAATGAGAAAGCACAGAAACACAGATCATCACACACACACACTGATCTTACTGTCTAGATGAGGATTTCTGACACACATTTATTCTGATTCACGTTAATATTAATGTGATGAAGAGAGTCTATAACATCTCAGTGTTACTGATTTATCATGCAGCTCAAAGCATAATGGGTAGAATCCCTTGTGTTATATTGTAATTCATTAACACAGTTTCACGGATCCACTATTAATCCAAAACCCAGGATAGAGCGTCTGAGTGAATGTGGTCTGGAGTGTGTGGATGAGGCTCATTGTGTAGGAGACGCTGTAGAAGGACAGAGTTCCTGCACTGTGATCCACAAACACTCCTATTCTCCTGCTGATGGGCTTCACAGGGAGAATAGATTTTATGTTATTGTGCCAGAATGAGTAAGTGGAGGGAGTGCGGTCCAAACACCAGGACTGATCATTACATCCAAACGTACCCTCATAACCCGATCCCTTCCTGCCGATGCTCTTATATGACACTGATATAGACACGTGACTATCTTCACTCAGCTCAGCCTCCCAGTAACAGCGTCCAGACACGCTCTCTCTACACAACACCTGATAGTCATAAAATCTGTCTAGATGATCAGGATACCACTGATATGTGCCAGTGTAAGTAATCACTGTGTTGCTCTCAGACAGACAGAGGTATTCATTCACTGTATTCAGGTCCAGAGTGAACTGATGGGAATCTGATGGAGAGAAAACACATCAGAATAAGCATTTATGAATCTGTTTGATCTTTTAAAGTATCTGAACTGATATCAGCAGTGTATCAGCAAAGTAAATGCTCAATATATTTTAGCAGTGTCTCAGTACAGCTTAATCATCATTCACATCATCAGTTATAAAACTCTTCTTTCTTCTTCTACAGGAAGAACATGAACACACTCAGAGTTGTTCTGCTTGTTTTCATAGTGACTTACATCGTAGGAAGTCGTCCCTGGTCCTGGGAATGACTGTGGAGAACAACAGACATGAAGAGTGTGACTATCATGTCAAGAGAAAATCATCCCTGCATCCACTGCTAACACATGCAGAAATCCTCCAACACAGAAGATAATTAGAAACATGTCTGCTGTTTACAGAGCCCAAATCCTGACAAGCACTACTGAGGGTTTGATATTATTGACATGTTGCCATATTTGGTTTGGCTTCTGTAGACATGAACTGATCAAAGATTTGTTTTGACCAGTGGTGTGAAGTAAGGAATTACAAATACTCACGTCACAGTAATTAAGTAGTTTTTAGTAGTTGTACTTTTTTGAGTAGTTTAAAAATTGTGTACTTTTACTTGAGTACATTTTAAGTGATGTACCGCTACTTTTACTCTGAAATTTTCCTCCGTTTGTGGTCGTTACATGCTTATTTTAATTTTTTTTTTTCCGTTTTTTTTTAATGATATTATTACTGTGAAATTTAACCTAATAATATGTTTACAATTTTTTGGGATGACTAACCCTAAATAAGTAAAGTGATCCTCTGAAAGTCTAAAAGGTAATGACTTCAGAAAATGAGCATTCAGCCCTTCACCCAAAGGCATGAATACACTTTTCTCCCAATTGACAGAATAACCAGAGAAAGAGCCAAAAACTTCAAGCGATTCCATCAACGATGGCAAAGAAGAAGGATCACTCAAATATAAAAGTAAATCATCCGCATATAAAGACAGCTTAACCTCAGTATGGCCACATATTATACACCTAATCCCAGAATGATTTCGAAGATGTATAGCCAGGGGCTCTAAAGCTAAATCAAATAATAGTGGGCTTAAACAACATCCCTGACATGTACCTTGCTGAAGAGGAAAGAAAGCAGACTTATCTGAATTAGTAAGTATTGCAGATTTAGGGGAAGAATAGAGCATGTTTATCAATAGTTTAAACTTCTCACCAAAACCAAACCGATCCAGCACAGAAAACAAGTAGCTATATTCAGTTCGATCGAAAGCCTTTTCCGCGTCTAAAGAAAGTACAGCTGCCTTAGAACTTTTATTCTGATTATTGTACAAAATATTTAGAAGACGACGTGAATTAAAAAATGAAAATCTTCCTGGGACAAAGCCAGTTTGGTCTGAGTGAATTAACGAAGCCACATGTTTATTCAGACGAGTAGCCAAAATCTTGGCAATCACTTTTTGATCACAACTGAGAAGACTTATAGGCTTATAACTAGAGGGCTCTGTAGGATCTCTGTCTTTTTTCTTCAGAACACCTATATGTGCCTCATACAAAGAATCTGGAAATTTTGTCTTCTCAATTGAATGGTTTACCATTCTACGCAACATGGGGGCGATTACATTGGCATCAGCTTTATGAAATTCCACACTGAACCCATCAGGGCCTGTGGCTTTCCCATTAGAGAAGGAATTTATCGCCTCCAAAACTTCGCAGAGAGAGAACGGCTCCTCTAATTCCTCTCTGGCGCATTCATTAAGTTTTGGAAAGTCTACCGCATCAAGAAATTGGTGCCCTACATCGTTTAGCTCTAAACAGCCGGAAGAATAAAGATGTTTATAAAATTCTGCAAAACAATTATTAATTTCTTGTGGATGTGTTAAAGTACCATTCTGAGATTTTATTTGATGAATAGCCTTGCTAGCCTGCACACCTCTTAATTGCCTGGCAAGAAGTCTATCTGCCTTATCTCCCAGTTCAAACTGTTTCTGTTTAAGTTTTGTCAACAAGTTAGAAACCTGATCATTCAAAATAGTTATATTCATATTTCAGCTTCAGAATAGCATTAAGGTCAGTCTGAGATTTAGATGAACGAAATACCTGTTCTAAGGAGTAACTAAAAGCAGTTAGATTCTATCTCAGACAGACGCCTGCACTTATCCCTCCTCAATGAGGATTCATATGAAATAATGTGACCCCTTAACACTACTTTACAGGTTTCCCAAAGACAGGAGTCTGAAACATCCCCCTTGTCATTGTTCTCCAGAAATTGGTCTAAACATTCAGACATATAAGATTGAAATTGTTTATCCATTAATAATTGAGGATTGAAACGCCAGCAATACTGTGCCTTTGTTAGCGAAATTTTCAGACCCATAGAAATAGGGGAGTGGTCAGAAATAAGAATATTGTGATATTTAGAATAAGTCACCCCCTGAATAAGTTTAGAGTCAATAATAAAGTAATCAATACGATTTATGAACACCGGAAAAAAAAGAATAATCACGAGCGGTAGGATTGAGTAATCTCCATATATCCACAAGATTCATGGATTTTATTAAATTATTTAAAACACCTACAGATTGAATAGAAGGAGGAGCTTGTGAAGATTGGCGATCAAGATAAGGATCCAAATAGCAATTAAAGTCTCCAGCAATTATCAGGTTAGTTGAATTAGTGTCTGGAATAAGCCTGAATAATTTTCGAAAAAACCCCGGATCATCTATATTTGGTCCATACACGTTAACACATGTAATCGGGAAGTTATTAATAAATCCAGACACAATAATATATCGTCCCGCAGGGTCAGACACCACAGAGTGCATTCGGAAAGGAATTGATTTCTTAAAAAGTATAGCCACACCTCTAGCTTTAGAGGAGAAAGTGGCTTGATAAACTTGTGAAATCCAATTTGCCCTAAGCCGCATTTGTTCAGTGGGTCTAATATGAGTTTCCTGAAGAAAAATAATATCAGCCGACAACGACTTTAAATGTGTAAATACTTTCCCCCTCTTAATTGGGTGCCCCATTCCTCTTACATTCCAACTAACAAATGTAATATTCACTCTGGCATTGTTATAACTATTAGTACTAGTTCCACTCATACAATGTCATCAAAAACATAAACAGAGTCAATAATTATCTTAACAAGAATAAACATTTTCTGGTGCAACAATAAACAAGAAAAAGAACACACGAACTCCACACAGCTGCCCCACGAACCATGGCAGCAAGTAACGTCATTCCCCATCTTCTCGGAGACAACAAGAGTGCAGAGTAGGACTAACTTGGCTTACCTTAGCTCACAATAATAGCAAAGACAAAGAAAAAACACATGAGGCAAGAAAGAAAGAGAGAGAGAAAAAAAAGGCTGATCCCCGTCGCGCACATATCTAACGTTAGTCCTTGAGTCACGTACCATAGTGAAAAATAAACAAAATGATTCAAAGATAGTCCACTTCTGTTCGTCGAGATAAATCTTCAGGCCAAGCTGAGTCAATGTAAAACCTACACTGTGTCATTCGACAAGTTACCCACAAACTTCTTTGCCTCTTCTGGAGATTCAAAAGAGAACTCCCGACTGTTATGATGCAGCATCAATTTTGCTGGAAAACGCAGGGACCATTTCAACCCGGCCTCTCGCAGAGCTTTCGTGACTGTGCTAAAGGCACGTCGCCGCGCGGCTACCTCCGTAGTATAGTCAGGGAAGATGTAAATCCGCTTTCCTTTATATTGCAGAGGAAACTTTTCCCGGCTCAAACGAAGGATTAAATCCTTGTCCCGATCATTATGGATCCGTGCGATAATGGTGCGAGGTCTCTGGCCTTCAGATGGCTTGGGTAACAGTGCCCGGTGTGCTCGATCTATTTTGACCGGTTTGGGGAAGTTATCTCGGCCGAAGAGCTCCATAATCAGATATGAAATAAACGGAGAGGGGCGTCCCCGCTCTTCTCCTTCCATTATTCCCACAAATTTGAGATTCAGCCTGCGAGAGCGTCCCTCCAAGTCATTCAGTTTAGCCCAGAGAGATTTATTTTCTGCACGCAAGTCTTCGCACACCTTTTCCACCACACCTAGCCGTGAATCCGTACCGTTCAGGGCCCCTTCCATTTCCACAATTTTTTGTTTGACGTCGGCCTGTTCTGATTGCAGGTTAACCATCGTGGCGTCTAACGCATCCAAGCGAGTACTTAGAGCCATCATCTTGTCCTCTAATAACTTTTTCAGCTCATCCCCTTGGGCACCGATTGCAGCGAGTATCGTGTTCACATTTCCCTGTGAAATTGAGTCACCTAGATTGGCGTCCTCCTTTATAGCTGCAACGCCTTTTGCAGATTTCTTATACGCCATTTTACTGACACAGAATGAGTTAACGAGACGACGAAATTTGCCTTGAAGGCACTTATTTATCACAATGCATTCAAAACAACTGACGAAACGTAGCTTTCAAAAAGTCATTATTGACTTTGGCGTGAACTGATGGTACTTCAATTATGAAAATGTTCAAAATCTAGTGCCAGCGAAGAGGAGCTCAGAAAAAAGCGTCTACTCCGTGATCTGCGCACGTGCGCCCCCGTCTTAATTTTATTTTTATCCATCAACATGATTGGATAGAGAGAGAGAGTACTCGGTCTCGTGACTTTCGTCAAATCAAGTTGTGCATAGAAAACTTTAACTGCCAACTGCAGTTTATCATGCTGCTGGAAGTGCATTCTTCAAGCATCAATTCAGTCGCATCTTCTAATATGTTAAGGTACATTTCGGATTTCTGCTTACTAAATGATTTGTATATGCTTGTCTATCTACACGGCCTGAAATTTGGTGTGAGGTTGTGGGTATTGCATACAGTTTTAACTCCCGCAAGTAGGTTCGGTAAATTCCCACTCACGCGCGATCTGCGCTGCCTTGTCTCTCTCGCGTGCATTCTGCTGCAGTCACTTGGATAAGTCGCTGTTGCTTGTAGAACTTGATGACTTTATGAGTTTGAGTGTGTGATGCGCGCTGTGAAAAAAGTGTTGGAAACACTGTAAAATGATTTGAAATGTGGCGTTAACGCCCGTAGCGTTAATATAGCATACTGCATGTGTCAGCGCGTTATGTAATAAAACTGCAGCTCGTTAAAGGTTTTTTTTTTTAAATCAATTTTATACAATCCGCCTTCATTTACCAAGTGTACTCGTGCATAAACAATTTTCCAGTTAAACACTTTTTGTTCCATTCAGTTGTGCTCTGCTGATTCACCAAAGAGACATGCGTTTGTGTGCTGTGTGCACGTTTTCTTTTGAAAAAGTTTCCCCAGAAACACTTCGTTATTTAATGCATTTTTCCTTACAAATTGTATTATCAGCATAACAAGTCGCATAAATGTGTACAAGCTATGACATGATGCCATCCTTCTAGAACAATGTGCATTTCTGCATTTACTTTAAAATGATCAAGTTTAGTTATTCTTATTTCTTTATTGCAAAACGTTAAAACTGGCACCGTTTTGGAGAGAAATGGGCTCTCATTTTAACCATTTTTGTGTGTGATGCTGAACTATGAGTTTCTAATGGTGTTTGTATTTGCACTATTCTAAGCATTATTTTTTTATGTACAACAACAGCATGCTGTCTCAGTGGCCTTACACATGATTTTAAATATATTTTTTCAAACTTTATTATTTAAATGGGGATGATTGTACTGAGAATAACTTTCATCTTTTCTTCAACTGAATACTGTTTCTGTGCTGATTTGATGTATTTTATATGTTGGCAGTCAAAATTAAAACTGCTGGATGTTAGATCTATATTCTTTATTTTTTATGACAAACAAGAATAATGTGAATTACACAATATACAATGTTTTTTTAAATGTATAAATTGCATGTGTTCAGCGTTGATTATGAGGGCGTAGAATCCACAGCTCAGTACTCACTACTCAATACGTATGAGTACTTTTAAATAGGCTACTCTTTTGCTCTTACTCAAGTAGTTTTTTGGACAAGTACTTTACTCTACTGACACTACATTTTTTGGAAGGTAATGGTACTTTTACTTGAGTATATTTTTTCAGTACTCTTTCCACCACTGCTAGCAGGTAAAATCTAAGAATTTATTTGCCAGTGGTTGATGTTAGACATCATTTAGTCACTCAGAGTGAAGATTTAGTCACATATTTGATTGATTTACTTGCAATATAGAGGGTTGCATGATAATTTGAACATCTACAGCTTGAACATCACCATTCTCCTCCATTGCTGAGTTTTTCTGTGCAACAGAGGAGTTGTGCACCGCGACTTGACAGGCACTTAATTTGGAAATCAAAATGAAGCACCTTCATGTTTACTGCATCTGTTTTGCAAAAAAAAATTACACCTAATGTATTACCAAAGCTGCCTGTGAAGATAGATTAGTTATGTCTGGACATACAAATCTGATTTGATCACTTGCTATTAATAGTTTGCACAGTCTGCCTGAAAAGAACTGATTTGAGAAAAATTCAGATTTACCTGCAGTATGAGCATAGCTTTTGTCTGACACACATTTCAGGTCTTGGCCTGCGTCCCAATGTTCATATTGTCCATCCTAAATAGTATGTGAGATTGTAATAAGTGTGTCCCAAAGCAAGATAGTATGTTGAAAATAGTATGCCAAAAGTCCCCAGATGGTCTACAATTTCAGGTCGATTTTTTTAAGTGTGGATCCGTGATTTTTTAAAAAGTATTTAAAAAATACAAAAATGGTATGCGAGACCGACGTTTAAGTACAGAGGTTTTAATAAAGGTGTTAAAGATGTTAAAGACTGCCCCTTTAATTGCCGATGCTAAAGTGCCCTTTCGGTTTGGTGTATTTGCCCCCAGAACGCGATTTCTGCTGAGTGTCACGGTGCACACAACGGGGAGGAATGAGGAACACGGAGACGAGGATGTAACTTAAAAACAGTCTTTAATTTAGACAAGCTGGGAGCTCAGGAGGCCATAGCGGGTGGTCCTAGTGGCCGTGGCCTCGTCCCTCAACCCGGCCACTACAGCCGTAACCCTTCTACCCCCCCAAAAAAAATCCATGGGGCATCTATTGGGGTATCAGGAGCCCTCCCTTGAGGGAGCCACGGACGGCAGCAGGGATGAGTGACTCGCGGCGATCCTGCTGAACTCCAACGCCAACCAACAGCTGGCTAGGGCGGAATGATGAGCAGTGACTTCCATGCCACGGGACACACAAACAAACAAACAACTTTCAAAAACTAACAAAACAAAACGAGGTGAGTGGGCGCCCCTTACTGTTGGGTCTGGTCTTCTGTCATGGTGCACACAATGGGGAGGAATGAGGAACACAGAGACGAGGATGTAACTCAAAAACAGTCTTTAATTTAGACAAGGCAGGGCAGACAGGAACTAAAATACACAGGTTAATTACAGACAATTAATAAAATATAGCTGAACTGAATTAACTAATAATCACATAAACAAGGACAGGAAACAAACCAAATAAGGACACAAGAGGGAAACACATGACCCACACGACACAGGGCAAACACCGAGGGGGATACCTGAACTGGTTCTCAAGCGCGTTCTAGCTCTCAGTACCACTGCTGCTATGTGAATATGATGTATCACAACATCATGTACAGAGTCCTGAGGCCTGTTTCATACAAGACACTAAAAAAAGCAAAGATTAAAAGTCAAAAACCTGACTTGAAATAACCTAACAAATCAACTGGGACTAAAGCGGTTCCATAAATGACCATTTAAGTTTAGGCAATCGCACTAATTTGATCCAGGTTTAGTAAGTCAGGATAATTTGATGTGCACGCTTATTCTTAAGCAGCCCTTAATGTTGATCATGGATCAAATCGAGAATATACCTGTGCTGTTCAATTCATTTGAGACGTTGTGTTTTCCTTACTGCATAACTGACATGTCACAGGTATATTTTTCATCTGTAAATGTTAGAAAGTCATGCAAATACATTATAAACACACAGCTGTCAGGAGTGGGCGAGTGAACAAGCGCTGATGCGCGTTAAACAGATGGAACCTTTTAAACCTACATATAAGTGTATTTTTATGATAGTAACTGTAACAAAATTATTGTATTTAATGTAAGCTAGTCTCTCTCTTTATTATTTATTTTCATTTTTAATTTAATGCTGAAAGAGCAATGGGTAACACTTTAGAATACTATTCCATCATTACTGAATAACTACACAAGAACACATGAGTAATGCAATATTAGCACTCTAGTAACTACTAGTATCTAGCAAGAAACTCTGATTAATGAATTAGTAATTAATAGTGCTTAGTCGAATGTGGTAGTTCACTATTAGCTAATCATTAACTAGTGTTTTTTCATACCTCCACAAGAACTACTAAGAACTACTGCATACAGGTTCATAATTAATATAAATAATACATAATGTATAATTAATTTTAAAGTGAAGGTCATGGGAACCCAATAGTAATGATTCAAGTATTACCAAATTCTTCAGAGGGAATTACTAATTATTTGGATCAGTATTCAAAATTGATTAACATTATAATTCTCTAGTAATGACTCAATTGTAAGTCACTTTGGATAAAAGCGTCTGCTAAATGAATAAATGTAAGTGTAATGTAAATGAATTCATTGTAAGCTTTTGAGGTTTTGTAAAGTATTGGATAGTAATTATTCAGGTGTTACTACACCCTTCTAAAGGAATTTCTAATTTTTCGGATCAGCATATAAAAAGAGAAGATTGTGATAACGTTCTAGGTATTACTGAAGTCATTTTAAACTTTTGAGGTTTTTGTAAGGTTCTAGTTAGTAATTAATTTTGTTAGATTTGTTAACACTTAAATAACTACTAGTGCGTTACCATGCTCTTCACTTTAGAATACTGATCCAAATGATTAGTAATTTCTTCAGAAGGATGTCGTAACACTTGAGTCATTACTATTCAAAACCTTACATAAATCTCAAAAGCTTACAATGACGTCAGTCAATATTAAGGCGTTATGATGCTTTTCACTTTGCACTTCCATTTACTCACCACCAGAGGCCACTTATTCACCACATGGACTCTTGCATCACTCAGACTGTTACAGTTGACACTGGACTACAATTCCCATCATCCATTGCTCTGACGTCACACACACAGCTGATTACACTAATCACGCTCACAGCTGAGAACTATCACACAATCACCATCACCCAATCACACACTCTTTATAAGCCTTGAACTTTCTCGTCCCGAGGCTGAGTATTGATCTGCGTATAGCACTCCCCTAGTGTTAGCTGCCTTACCGAGCCATTCTGTGTTTTTCAGTTCTGGTATTGTTCTGCATTTATAACTCAACTAGTTTTAGCTCCTCTTTGTTGTCTTAGTTTTGCCTTGCCTTGTGTGTTTCCTGGATTAACCCTTGCCTTGCCGTTCAGACTCTGTTCGCCCCTCTCTTGGACTTCTGCTTGTGTACCTGGATTATCTCTCTGCCTTGCCCTGTTGGATATTGTTCGCCGATCGTCTTGCCCGTGCCATACCTGTTTGCTGTTGTTTGACCCTGCCTGTGAATTCACCATGTTTACAAATAAAAGCTAGCACTTGGATCCGCATGTCTCAAGTCTCATTCGCCCCGTTACAGAATACTCGGCCACAAAAGGATCCAGTGGCTTTTCATGTGGATATTGGCCAGGAATGGACATTGTACGAATGTTGTTAACCCTCGAGCAGGGCTCACGACCACTCGAGGATTATGTACAAGAGTATTTAGATCTCGCCTATTTTTCTGATCTGCCGGACTGTGTACTCATAGACTTCTTTTGTGAGGGCATTAATCAGCAGTTCAAATCACAGCTAATCCGTGAGGGTCCCCGTTCATCTCTCAGTCAGTTTATGGACTATGCTTTATTGACTGTTGGTACAGCATTCACTGTGCGTTCCTCTGCGACACCGCACCTAATTGTGTGATCACAGCCGCGCTAGAGCCCGTTCACAAAATGGCGGCCACAACAACTCCCCGTAGCGTCATTGCTGCCAGTCACAAACCAAGTCAAATCACTGCTGATGTTAAAGAGCTAAGCCAAGCCGCAGTTGATCTTCGTGAGTCACCACGCTTTGGCTCATCAACCAGAGTCACACCACGTCTCAGCTCATCAGCCAGAGTCTCTTCACGTCTCAGCTCTTCAGCCAGAGTCTTTTCACATCTCAGCTCTTCAGCCAGAGTCTCTTCACGTCTCAGCTCATCAGCCAGAGTCACACCATGTCTCAGCTCATCAGCCAGAGTCTCTGAACATCACCGCTGATCATCCAGAACCAAGTAATGTCACCACTGATCAGTCAGAGACGTCTCCCGTCCTGTCTGCCACACCCAGATATTCAAGGTCAGTGCTTCGATTTCCCAGTCTGGTTTCCAGTGTGAGGGATGCACCGCTGGTGTCTGCACGCGCTGCTGGTATCCCCAAACCTACTCATTTTAACCCTCCTTTTCCTGCACTAATTCCCCTGTCCAAAGCGCTTCCCATGATGGGGATCGCTTTATGTTGCATTTGGGCTGCATACACCACCTCAGAACTGCCCCAGGCGATGGCACCTGCTGCAACTTCTCCAGAGGTGGCGGCACATGCTTTAGAACCTCCCAAAGCGGCGATGCTTGCTTCAGCCCCTTGTATGGTGGTGGCGCCTAGAAATGTACTCTCAGCCTGTCATGTCACGGCCAAAGGAACCATAGGTGAGCACTGTACCTGTCCTGTTAATGAACTCTACCTGTTTCTTGATACCACCACTGTAGAACCTCCAGAGGTGGCGGCGTCTGCTGCAGAACCTTCAGAGGTGTCGCTGGAGGCTGTCTGTGACTCCTTGTCCTGCCCTGTCACGGCTATGGAGGCCGTCTGTGAATCCTCGTCCTGCCCTGTCACGGCTATGGGGGCCGTTTATGATTCCTCGTCCTGCCCTGTCACGGCTATGGAGGCCGTCTGTGAATCCTCGTCCTGCCCTGTCACGGCTTTGAAGGCCATCTATGAATCCTCGTCCTGCCCTGTCATGGTTATGGAGGCCGTCTGTGAACCCTTGCCCTGCTCTGAACCGGCCGAGGAAGCCATTTCTGAACTATCACTCTGTTCTGAATTAGACAATGTATCTGGTTTTGAACTGTCTGTCTTGCCTGTTTCCATCAAGGAATCTAAACTTGAGTTTTCTTTCCGTCTTAATGCTGTTGTAATATCTGTCGGTCCTGATTTGAGCATTGTGTCTGATGTTGAACCATGTGTTTGTCCCAGTTCAATTTATGAATCTGTTTTTTGCCCCACTAGTCCAGTCACGACCCCAGAGACTTTACTCAAGCTCTCTGTAGGCTATAGTAGCCTTGTCACAGCCCAAAGACCTGCCGTTGAACTCTTAACCCTGTCTGTTGTGAACTCCGAAACCATAAATGCACTCTATGTCTGTCCCGTTTCGACCAAAGACCCTGATTATGAACTGTCTATTAGTCCAGTTACAATCAATGAACTTTTTGTGTTCCCTGCTTGGGTTCTTGGGGCCAAAAATGCTCTGTCTGTTTCGTGTGTCTTAGTGTTTCCTAGGTCCCAGTCCCGGCCTTGGTCTCCAGTCTTCTGCTCCACCGTGGTGGTCTTCTGCTCTGCCATGGAGATCTTCTGCTCCGCCCTGGTGGGCTCCAGTCCCGTCTGCTCTGCGTCAGACTGTTACAGTTGACACTGGACTACAATTCCCATCATCCATTGCTCTGACGTCACACACATAGCTGATTACACTAATCATGCTCACAGCTGAGAACTATCACACAATCACCATCACCCAATCACACACTCTTTATAAGCCTTGAACTTTCTCTTCCTGAGTAGGGATGGGTATCGTTAAGGTTTTAACGGTATTACTACTCTTACCGATACTGCTTATTGATCCGGTACTTTAACGGTATTCTTATTGGTACTTTTAGTTTTACTTTGTTTCTTTGTTCATATTCTTACTGTATCTTATGTATATAAAACACTAAAAATGCCTGCACATCATCAATTTGTAAATGCACCAGTGTGCAGGCATTTTTAGTGTTTTATCTACACAAGATACAGTAACAACATGAACAAAGAAACAAAGTAAAACAAACTGACAAATACAATAAAACAAACATACAAAAAAAATGAAATAAACAGTGCTTTCATTTTGCCATGAAGGTCTACTAATATTAATGTTCAGGTAAGTAATAGCTACAAAAGATATCTAAAAGTAACCAAATGTAAATGAGCACTGCATAGTTTTCACTGCATGTATTGATAGATTCATGCTTATTAAAGCTATAACGTTATTCAGATTAAGAGCTGTGGGTTATTTTCTCTTTGCATTTTGTTCTTTGATTAACATTGATGGCCTAAGCTCCAGTCTGTCACTTTAAGACAATATACTGACACACATTGGATTTTCTCCCAACTGTTCTCGTCCACTTAAAACATAAATGTGAAGACTCTCGTAACTGGCCATTTTGACACATTTTGTGTGTCTTTTTTGACATCTTTTTGTGTGTTATTTCGACGCGCTCGAAGCGTACTTCGCTTGTCCGTTTTGGAGCGCGCCGCACAGGCACACATTTCAGCCTGGGGTACAGTGTCACTTGTGCAGATTGTACTTTCAGCGTTTTATTATCAAATACAGTGGGTACGGAAAGTATCCAGACCCCCTTAAATTTTTTCAATTTTTTTATGTTGCAGCCTGATACTGCAATTGTTTAAATTCATTTTTTTTCTCATTAATCTATACTCCGTAC
>JAFVLL020040429.1:0-12325 GCA_021397915.2 Tor tambroides
AAGCAGGACCACACGGAGACGCCAACAGACCACTATCCCAGTCGCCTTAAAGTTATCTAAATATACACGGATCTGTATTCAGAATTATCAAACAGAGCAAAACACAAAATAAAAAAAATAAATAAATAAAAACATTATGAATTTGTTGAGTGTGTTGATCTGAAGGCAGCTCAACATGACTGACCAGTGAACAGTTCCTCTGTCAGAATGAATGTTGATGCCAAAACACCACTGTCCATAGCAAACTCCTATAAAAACATGCTTCTTCAGCGAGTGTCCATTATAAAACACTTGCCAGACATGCGATCATACCGAAATGTGCTCATAAAGCTATCAGAGAGCGCGCATACACGGTTTGTTTATTTGTACACTAATAATAACGGACTCGCGCGCATCTAATAATGTAAGTTACGATTCATGTATGTCACTGACTGTAATCGTCTTTACTTCCGTTACAGTCGTCATCCATCAAAACTTCACTGGCAAGATACTGGTTTGCTTTATTCAGCCCATACAGACTAGTCCTGACTTCATATTTCTTATTATTAGCGGTGTGTTTGTTCCGACCAATCGCTGCACAAGTTAAGGTTACGCATGATGACGAAAGCACGTTAGTGCGAGCCATCCCGGAACCCATAGAGATTGCATTGCAGTGCCTAAAGTTTGAAAAAAAAAAAAAATCTTTGTATGGAAGTCTATGGGAACACTCGTGGCGATTCTCAGTCTGACAGAAATTGCCCAAAAAGGGCCGGTACTCCACAGAACGTGACTCGACGGTGATTGGACTATATTTCCCTAGGCAGAACAAACAGTATTGGAGAGTGAAAGCTAGCGAAACACTGTGAATGAATGTGAAAGAAAAAAAATCCCTCCCTTTCGCGCTTTGGTGGTGCGTCGCCCGATCGCCCTAATGGAGAAACCACCCCTGCTGTAAATAGTGTTCAGTTTCCTGAATAGACTGATCATTTGGCTTCATAAGATATCGATATATCATCAGGAGCCACGGGTAATAATTTTGTCTTGTCCGTGTGTGCTTTTTTGACTCTCAAGTGCCGGTAGCTGCCGAATTGCATTTTATGAATCACCAAGGACCTGTTAAAAATCTTCTTTACTGTTCTACTAAAGAGAAAAAATCACCTACATCTTGAATGGCTTGAGGGTGATAAATTAACAAATTGAAATTTTTGGGTGAGCTATCCCTTTAATGTGTCATTACTGAAGCACTGACTGTATGGCTACGCCGGCTCACTTTCATTACAAGACGCAAACAATTAATCCCAGAGACTTGATCCATATGTTTGCTCATTTACAGAGCTGTAAGTGAGATGCAAATAAACACGTGACTAAAAGGTGGTGCCCTGATGACAGCAATAAAGCAAACATACTCAATTAAACCCTTTCAAATATACGTTTATACAAAATTGATAAGCTTCTATGTGAGCTACCAAAGATATTAAATTGTCCAATTTGAGAGCGTAACGCTACTCACAGCAAAGCATATATTAAATCGATTTTAATGGGTTTACTTGTGCAGAAATTCCAGGGGTGCCAAGGCAGTTCTATGCAGTTGCTAGAATATAAGTGAGTGGTTGCCAGGGAGATACTTTTTCTAGGGTCCAGCTGGTGGTTGCCAGGACATTGGTGTGTGGTTGCCAGGGAGATACTTTTTCTAGGGTCCAGCCGGTGGTTGCCAGGACATTGGTGTGTGGTTGCCAGGGTGTTATATCTGGTAGCCAGGGTATTTATATCCGGGTGTCAAGGTGGTTGGCAGGGCATGGTGGTTGGTGGTTGCCTAGACTTTGCTATGGTGTTGTAGGTGGTTGTCAAGGAGTTGCTATGCAGTTTCTAAGGTGTTGCAGGTTGTTACCAGTGTGTTTCTGTGTGGTTGCCAGGGTTTTTATATGCAGGTGTTAGAGGAATTGGTAGGACAGGTCGGTTGGTGGTTGCCAGGATGTTGCTATGGTGTTGTAGGTGGTTGTCAAGGTTTTGCTATGCAGTTCATAAGGTGTTGCAGGTGTTTGCCAGTGTGTTTTATGCGGTTGTCAAGGTTTTTATATGCAGATGTTAGGGTTAGGGTTAGTGATTGACAGGGCAGGGTGTTTGGTGGTTGTTAGGACTTTGCTAGGGTGTTGCAGGTGGTTGCCAGGGTTTTGCTATGTGATTGCTAGGGTGTTGTAACTGGTTGCCTGTGTATTTATATACAAGTGTTAGAGTAATTGGTAGGACAGGGTGGTTGGTGGTTGCCAGGATGTGGCTATGGGGTTGTAGCTGATTGTCAGGTTGTTGCTTTGGAGTTTCTAAGGTGTTGCAGGTGTTTGCCAGTGTGTTGATGTGCAGTTGCTAGGGTGTTGTAGCTGGTTTCCAAAGTATTTATATGAAAGTGTTAGGGTGGTTTGCAGGAAAGGGTGGTTGGTCGTTGCCAGGATGTTGCTATGGTGTTGTAGGTTGTTGCCATGGCATTGCTATGCAGTTTCTAAGGTGTTGCAGGTGGTTGCCAGGGTGTTGTGGGTTGCTTTTGTTTCCAGCACACTGATATGTGATTGCTAGGTTGTAAGGGGTGGCTGCGAGGGCATTTCTAAGCGGTTGCTAGGGTGCAGTGGGTGTTTACCAGGATGATGCTGTGTGGTTGCTAGTGTATTGTAGGTTGTTGCCAGGGCATTTACATGTGGTTTCTAATGTGTTGTGGGTAGTTGCCACAGCACTGTCATGCAGTTGTTAGGGTTTGGCGGGTAGTTTATGGGGCATTGGTATGTCATTGCAAGGGTGTAGCTGGTGGTTGCCAGAACGTTGCTATGCCGTTGCTGTAGGGTGTAGTGGGTTGCAATAGAGTTGCAAGAGTATTGCGGGTGGTTGCAAGAGTGTTTGCTATGTGGCATTTATAAGCGGTTGCAAGGGTTTTGCAGGTGGTTTCCAGGACATTGCTTTGCAATTGCTATTGTGGGTGCTGGCCAGAGCATTTATATGTGGTTGCTAGTGTTTGGTGCAGGGTTAATTGTTAAAAAAAAAAAAAAAAAAAACAGATCGCAGAGAAAAAAGATGGATGATTAGTTGTATCATTTAATACTGGTGGTTTTGGGTTTGTTAAGATTTTAACAAACTCTGCTGAACTCTAAGCATACATTAATTGTGATGTTCACCTTAACAGGCACTGCTAATAAAACATGTTCCTGACTCTACAGGAGACAGCTGAAGTGTTAGCTCAGTTTATTTGTACTTAGGATCTGAATACATACATTTTAACAGAATAAAATGTAATTTCCTGCAAGTTCTACACTGTAAATGAACACAAAACAAAGAAGTGCTGCATGTGCTATATATGTCTGAAAATATGCTTTTCTGATTGACATTTCATTGAAAATCTTTAGGGAATACAACAAATGACTAAATCATGAAGAATGACTGTTCTGATGTGTTTACAAAGAGCGCTTGTAGTTCTCATTTTATTTTGATTGTCCTGGTTTTGCACACTGGTTCGCTTTCATGCTTTCAGTTCTTTTCTCTTTCTCAGTTCATGAAGGATAAAAGCATTTTCTTCATAGATATGATATTCAAATATGAGTGAGTAAAAAAATAAAAATAAAAAAAACCCTCTACAGTATTTGTTTAAACTATATGAAAGAAGACTATGATTTGCTGGAATCTATTGTAAACCATTTAAGTGCTGGTGCTATAAAGAAAAACTCAAATGTCATATTTGTGAGTCTGTGAAGAGACCACTTTTTTGTTTATATTAAATTGCATGAAGACAAAAGACTACTTTTTTCTCTCAGGGATGGGGAACCATTGCTGCACAATATCATTATGTCGTCACATGATATACAGTATTTATCTAAATGACTGTTTTAATCTCTTGCATTAACACAGTTTGATATTTAAAGACTGTAAGTGAATCTGAGATTTTATCTCACATTAATACTAACTGTGCATGTAGATTTTGTCTTGTTTGGCAAATCTATTACTAAATGTATTAATAAATTGTAAATCTGTATTGTATTACTAAAGTGATTTAAAAATTGGCAAAGTGGCAAGATTTAAGTGGGTGACTCATGAAACCTGTCAAGAACATGTCCACAAAACAAGAAGTTACATTTTGTTTAAAGATGTATATATTTTTGCTACTTACACTTCATTTTTACCCTAATTACTGTAATGCAAAAATAATCTAAATCAAGTTTCCCTGTTTCCAATTAATACACTATTATTCAGCAAGCAAACACTATATTAAAGTAATGGGAATTACCAATTTTATAGCTTGACATCTTATGCAGATTTGTTTAGGTACATGTATGTGTTTTTAAGATACATTTATATTTTGTTTAGAAACAAACAACATACTGATTAAGAAATTTCCAGTGTAAGGGAATAATTGCAGACAGAAAGTATTTTTACACCACTGTGTTCTTACTCATTTAAGGGTGTTGCCACAGAAAAGTGATTGTGGTTTTTGAATATGTGAAACTACATGCCCAAATAATAAGTCTATGTATCATAACAATTTTTTATCCCTCTATGGTACAGTATGGAAATATCTCAATTTGTCCCTACAAGAAACGCGACATACAAGGAATTAATATTTCTGCATAATCCATGTAGGCTGAGACTGTAGATCAAATACAGTTCTCTTTAGCTGCATGTATAATGTAAAAGTATATCTGTATGTTTTATGTGAGTTAGAGTGTCTGACAGTATGTGTACATGGAAAGCTGTCAATCTTCTGGTTTCACAGGAAGAAGCAAATAATGCAACGGGAATATCAGAGAATGACCAGATTTACTGCCTCATAATGTCACATGATTCATTGTAATGAAACACATCTTGGTTTTGCTACCATAAAAAGAAAATTAAGGAAAAAAAAATCTGTGAGTGCAAAGCTCTAAGCAGAACCAGATTAATGAGAGTCTTCTTGTCTTTAGTAAAGAAGTGCCTCTGTAGCACTGATGCATGTCTGGCACAATGATAACAAATTACGCTGACAAAATTGGTGAGATATTTGGCACCTTCCATAATAGGGTGCTGGTTTTTTTTTTATCAAATGGTCAGTGATGTGCTAAGGCATCAGTTGACTATCAGCCTCATAATGTCAAACAAAATATTAAGAGAGCTGTTTTTGATTTTCATTTTATACCCAGTCCTGTTACCATCATTTTGGACACGTCTGCATTTAGTTCACTCAGATTTACTCAAATACATACAGCCGTTTTTTAGCAATAAACACTGCATAAACACAAGAAACTATACCAGAATAGCTAATAGGATTGTAGATTTACCCTAAATTAACCTGTCACTCTGTAGGGTCTTGCTAGGTGAAATTGTACAGTATTTGGCTAGTAGTTATTGATAACAGTTTGATCATTTGTACAATAATTTTGTCTGATTTTTTTTTTCTTACTATAACTTAATTTTCTTTGATCAGTTGTTTGATCATATTGTCTTCACAAAAAAAAAAAAAAAAAAAAAAAAAAAAAAAAAAAAAAAAAAACACTTTGATCATTTGATCATGTTTTTCTTACAATAACTTTAACTTTGTCTGGCCGTTTTATTTAATCATTTTGTTTTACAACAACTTCATTTTGTTTGATAATTTTCTCTTTACAACTTGGTCTGGACATTTGTTACATTTATTATTTATTTATTTTTTTTTTGGTCACAAATGACTTTGCTGAAACAACTTTGTCTGATCATTTGTTTATTTTTTTTATTTTTTTCCCCCCTAAAATAAATTTGTCCTAAAAGTTGTCTGTCCATATTTATCTGAAATGAGTTTTTGTTTGATCTTTTTGTCTCACAATAACTTTGTCTGATCATTTTGTTTGACAGCTGTTTTTTTTTTCTTTACAATACATTTGTCTGTTTTCTTTCTTTTTTTATCAATTTGTCTCACCATAACTCTTACAATAACTGTCTATTCATTTTATTTAATCTTTTGTCTCATCATTGTTTTCTGGTCATTTGCTTGATAATTTTTTCTCCAATAATTTTGGTCATTTGTCTGATCATTTGTTTTATTATTCATCTTACAATAACTTTTATAAATTTGTTTGATAATTTTGTCTTTACAATAACCTTGTCTGATCTTTGTTTTTATCATTTTTTCCCACAATAACTCTGTCTGATCATTTTGTTTGATAGTTTAGTCTCAGTCAATAAAACCCCTGAGGTGGGGATGAGAACACAGACATCTGATGACCTTAAATGTGTTATTTATTTATTACTTACTTACTCATCTTAAAATATTTTTTTTTTCTTAAAATAACTTTGATCATTTTAATTGATCATTTTTATTTATGTTTTTAAGTGCCTAAAAACATAAAAATGTGCCATAAAGACATGCGAATCAGAAATCAATAATTGTATTATTATACTGACTAAACTCTGAACTCATAACTTAATTGTTTGCTCTGGTGTATTGGTTTATCATTAAAACATATGTACAGTACGCTCCTGAAAATTTAATTGTGGCCTTATCATAAACTGTCAGCTAAACAAACAGTAGTGTGCAAAGAATACAGGATGTGTTCAATGAGTACATATTGTAAACCAGGTTAAATTGTAATTATAACAGAGATACGGTAAAACATGTGTCGTTTGCACATTAAAACATGCAAATGTCTAAATTGTCCTGTCATTAATATAATCCTGACATATTACATTTAATATCTGTATAATCACTATCCCGTGCAGTGAATAACAACCCAAAACTATGGAACGACATGATTTTTGGGTGAACTGTTCCTTTAAGCAGAATAATTCATATCAAATTCCCAATCTTACTACGACCCTGGCTGTGCCGTTCATGGGAGAGGCTCATGTAGCCAAATTCCCTTTCCCTGCACTGCTGAGTGACACAGCATGGAAGTTCGCTCTGGAGGGAATGCGGCTGATTCCGTATCATTTAGGCTTATCACGAGTGAATATGCTTTCAAAGGCCCGTGGGGCTACAAAGAGAGCTTTGAGGAGACGGACAGGGACAGCTGCTCTCCAGGAACCCTGGCAAGCAAGTCTGCACTCCCTCTTTCCCATCTGCGATTGCTTTTCAGGGGTGGTTCAGCTGATCAAGGGCTGAATTTAAAAGCACTGGATGATGGAAAAGTAATTGCCCTCGCTGTGAAAATAGACCATGCATGTTGTATCACTTATTCACAGTGAATGGGGAAAAATATAGTGCTCTAATATTTTTTTTTTTTGACTGTGATTTCTAAGTGCAGAAAGTGAATAATTTGCATTGCTCAAGAGAACTATCGCTTTGCGCGGTGGGGAGGCCACATCCAGCTGTTAGCGCTATTGGGATTTGGAGCTCATAGTTGCAGTTCTCTTGTACACAGACAAAAGCTTTTCAAAAGCCGTGTCAAATTCAAGAGTTACAAGCCATTTAACTTCCTGAAACTAATGCGAGTACAAGTTTATGCAGTTTGATCTCATGCTTGCTTGTCGGAATTCTTACATAGACTGTTTGGATAGACAATAATAAAACATACAATACTGACATACTGACAAAATATACAACAAAAACCTTTTAGACTGGTCAAAACTGATATTGCTGGACTGCATATCACATAGCAGGACTTTAATTTAATAATGATGGAGAAATTTCTCTGGAAATAATGAAATCATTTTGAGAAAGAGACTTTGAATTACACAATTATTTTCAATTAAAAAAAAACAAACAAACAAAAAAAACCCGGTATATTCTGATTACAATAAAAGTAAATGTTACTGTTTATTAAAAAGTGGCATCTTTTATATCATATTGTTTTTGATCCTATGTGCCTTAGTAAAAAAGTAATTTATTTCAGGCTAAGTTTTAATCTATTAACATATTTACTGATGTATCACGTGAGACTTACTGATATAAAAATGATAATTAAACTTTATTTGGAGTACTACTTATGCACAATGAACATTTCTTAATATTAAGCCTAAAATGCGTTTTAATGTCACTATTGATGAGGATTCTATGATCTTTGCATAATATGAGTCTTTAAATGCAAGATATTTAAAGTGTACCTGAAGTATACTTGCAATAGTTATACTTCAGCACAATCAAATATACTTCAGTATATCTTTAGTTGGACTTCAGCACTACTTCCGCACAATTAAAGTGCATTAAGTACAAAATTAGTTGTTCCAGTTTAGCAGATTTTTATTAAATACATCCATATGTAAATGTATTTGTAGTATACTAAGCATGAAATAAATGTATTCCAAATATATTTTAGTATATTTATTTTTCACTAGGGTGGTCACTGTAACACACAGCCTCTTGTGGCACATTGATTTAATATAATCAGTACCGTAGTACTGTATTAGTACATTATCACAAGTATATTGTATAGATTTAGACTTGTACTGTATACTTACACTATGTAAACTATGCTATGTCTGACCTATAACCCCTTTTGTTTTTGTATTTATTCATGGTTTATTCTCTATAGTGTGTTTTGTTTACAGTGCAGCATTGCTTACTAAACTTGACTTGTTGAAATACATGCTATGTACATTATGAAAGAATACCTAATACTATATTCAGTGTAACAGTTTGTATACCATTTAAAATATAATATAGTTTATTATGATCACTTATTATTTAATTTATTTATTTACATTTTAATAAGTACAGGTCAGAATAAGTATGTTATTTCATTTTTATATAAATATATCTGTTACGTTCAGTGATGATGGAATTATGTGGATTATAAAAAAAATGGGTGATTATTTCATCCATATTTTGACATTTTATTTTCCCAAATTTATTTAAAACTCTTTAAAGTAGACACTTTAATTGCACTTAATATGCTTTCTGTGCAAAATCACAACCACCAAAATGGGACGACTAGTCTTTGACGATAAAATAAAATATAAAATAAAAATAATGAAATCATATAGAGGCTAATAATTATTATTGCATGCTAACACTTGTATAAACGAATGTTAAAAAAAAAAAAATCTCAGATTTACAAAACAAAGTCATAATATAATCTTTTAAACATATATTTGTTGTAACATTATTAAATATACTATACGACTATATTTTTATGTAAGATGTGTGAGTGTGTGGCACTAAAACAGTTTTGTGTAATTGTGAAGGGTAGAGAAAAAATATGAAATAAAAACATCTATATTGAGTGAATTGGGACAAAGCATCTTTGAACACTTAAATCATTTAATGTTTTAAAGCAAATACAGTTTACTTCACTGGGTCAACACATGTGAACAATATATATATTTTTCATATCATTACCGACCTCAGCAGACATACATTCACACGGCTGCATGAAGACAAGATCTTTCTTTATGTTTTTTTTTGTTTGTTTGTTTTGTTGCAGTTATGTACAAAGTCATTGTAATGCATCAACCCCACGTCTCTATACAGAACCCATTAACATATCAAAACCTATCTACCCAAGTCCATGTCGAAGTAGATTTATGGCGATAAGCTATACATCTCCAGTCATCTGAGCGGTCTAATTTGTTTTCTAGTTCAGTTTGCAGTCAATGTTCAGACTTGAAACTCCTCCATTTCTGTTTCTCTAACATACAGTAAACCCAACTAGAGTTTCCAAGGTACATACATTATTTACAGTGGAATGTCAGGCTTTGAAGTGGGCAGTTAGAAAGACATGAGACTCTGGAATGAAAAAAAAAATGAAGGGAAAAAAAATATATATATCTAAAAAACAAGGAACATAGAAAAGAAGGAATAAAAAGCAGTATTTTGTCTGTAGAACAATATTCAAAACAAAAAGAAAATAAGAGAGAGAGAGAGAATAGTTTCTTAGTATGCCCATGCACTTATGCAGACTATTTAATGTTGCTAGAAGCATCAACATCAACTGATCCAGCAGACAGACTACTGTATAAAAAGAAAGAAGCTGATATGGGTCATGAAAATTAATTATAGTCAATTGAACTCTCTTATTTGACATTTAAAGCCATAATAGCCATTTGGTAAATGGGTAACTTGTGCTTAGCTTGAGAAAACATACAAAAAAAAGAACCCTTAATTAACAAAACCCTGGGAACACAGGGGTCAGTGAAAAGAATGGAAGACAAAAAGAAATGAAAGCGATACAAAATTACATATAAAATTAACTACTAATTAAACTTCTGGAACAAAAACTTGTGCTTTAGCTAAAGTGATGTCAGTCTCTTTAATCACAGCCATGATTATGCAGCAAGTTTCCAGTTGTGAGCTGGTTAACAAAGTGCTGACAGACCAGCAATGGGTTGCTTTTATATTTTGTTGTCATATGAAGCAGGGAGAGAATATTTGTATTCATGAGGGTTTAAAAAACCTGGTAAAAATACAGCTTTTATAATGTTTGAAGTCCAGCTGATGCGCTTTCCACCACACTGGCCAACTTGTGTAGATTCATATGTTTATCATGTGAATGTTGTAAAAATGTACAGTGAGGGCAGACAAAAACCCTAAAAAAAGAAAAGAAAAGAAAACAATATGTACAGGAATCAGATCTGAGAAAAAAAAAAAAAAGTAAAACCTTACATCTCACACGTCATAGGCACTGCAATTTGTATAACGTTGCACATTGATCTTACTAAACTAAAATGTAAGGTTTGCTAAGCAACAAATGTACAGTTATTCATCATGTGGTCCGTTTTAGGTCAAATCAAGATGTGCATGAGGTCTACCATCAAGGTTTCATTCATATGTAGCTTAGGTGTAGACATATTATGACTTTCCTCATGGGACAGACCACAAGGAATCTGCAGCTGCAGTTTTGAGTTTGTTTAATATGTGGGTTCTTTTAATGGAACTCTCAGCTTTAATGCATGTTATCATTTTTAAGTACCTTCTGCAGATTTTCTAATGCAAAAAAAGCCACCAGATTCCATGAGGGCCTGCTCATGGGTGAGCAACCTACAGTAAGTGGCGTTCATCTGGAGTTCCCCATGTTTTCAGGTCCTCCTAGATTGTCTATGTGATTATAGTGGTTCAGCATCCGAATCGCTCGTCTTGTAAAGAGCCCTGTTTAAGGCAGGCAAGGGAATTAAATGTTTCATGGACAAGCCATGATAAATTCTACTAAGCATTTTTTGAGTCTCAAAAGAGATATAGATGCAGTTAGGGAGGTTATTTGTCTCTGGAAGTAAAATCATTTAGTGGAAAACTGCCCACCCTTTCGCAAACACCAGACCCTGATGTAAAAAGTGCGATAAAGGCTGAACCAAACAAAGAGCGATTAAAAAAGACACACATGCATTAAAAAAGGTCTAAATGGTTGTACATTTTGCAGCCGAACAGGTATGTCAGGACTTTGATGAATGTCTGCTTTATTTATTTAAATACATACTAATTTGTAGCCAACAGATCTGCTCCTTATAGAGGATCAGGAAGGATTTGGAAAGGAATCCTGGCTTTGCGGCAGATCCTGTGGTTTCAGAGATCCAGCAGTACATAACAAGCCTGTCTGTGATGCCCAGTTGCTGCCATGTTTACCTCTGATTTCACTTTGGCTCGAGACTTTTTCCGTTTCATTCCTGTGCTTTTACTGCTACCTACTTTTGGAAAAACTACTTCCATCAAAAGGCTCTAGACGGTGGTTGACACACGCGCTACACGCCTGTGTCGTAATCTCCTGTTGAACTAAACATTACCATTGAACCTGTTCATATTTACAAGATCTTGAAAACATTTTGACCACTCCACATCACCAACTCTGAATTACAAACACCCTGTCTTTATAACACCACCACATTATACAGGATTATCCTTTTGTGTCTAAAGAGTTTCAGAGGAAATGGATTTTGGAAAGCATCGCTATGCTAACATTACACGTGATGGCACATCTGAGGTGGATCTGTGGATGGGGAATGACTAAGACTGGCATGGAGAATGAGGGGCGGGTAGGTGGGCGCAGTATATCTGTCTAGGCCCCGTTCTGCATGCTCGACTGCAGTGTGCATATGACTAACGCTGCAGATGTGTTCCTCAGCTCTCAGGGTAGCTGGGTCTTAAAATAAATACTGTTTTTGGAGAGCAGTCAGAACCCACATGATTTTTTGTTCTGCTGGATTGTACGCTTCCAGGCCATGCCACATTTTCGGACCCCTGGGTCTACATTCAGGGATGTTGGGAGCGGTGTTTGTACCAAGAACTGCAGGATTATGATGTTTCCATTGAACATAATAGTGCTAATGCAACCTTTGACCTCATAATGACACATGTATGGGCGGGAATAATTATTCTACTATTTAGTTCCACATTTTCTGGTAAGCAACACTCCATATAAAAACAAGACTATATAAAAACGAACAAAACTGTGATTAATGTAAAAGTAACGGTAATATGCTAATGAGATAAAAAAAA
>JAFVLL020040431.1:0-19312 GCA_021397915.2 Tor tambroides
CCCTTACCTAAGCCACATACCTTCTATGTAGATATCAGAGAACAATTTAAAATATTGTATCAATGCATTCTATGGCACCTTTAAAGTTAGCCATTCATTGAAAGTTTTCCTCTTTTATGATATTGCTATTGCAGACTTTAATAAAACCAGTAAGCCATCCATGGCTGTGCATTACAGTGATTTTATCATGGTTAAAAGACTACTTGTAGTAAACTCACTGTAACAAATTGCTCCTTTTTGCTTTAATCTGTTTCTCATCCTAACTGTGTATCAACAAGGGTTTATATTTGTCTGTTGAGTTTTTATTTGTCATCTTGTTTTTAGCTGTCAAGAGACATCAAACCATATTGACTGTTTTCCCAGACTTAATTATCTAGAGCTAATTAAAGAACAAGTTAAAAACATCTATATTATATATACTCAACACCAACTGATTTTCAAAAAATGTCAGAGAAAACGCAGCCCGATGTGTGTCTCTGCTGAATTCTACAAACATTTCATCATTGCACGTAAGAATGGAAAAGAACAAATTCAAAATTGGAGAACATGAATATAAGCCCTCGCAGCTGCTTCTGAATGCAAAGCCCCGACCCTTCCTTCCTTCCATTACTGCATCTTATCAACAATCAGCACAGATGTATGATGCATTAGCTACAAGAATTCAATCAGTTACGCTCATTAATTACTTACAACAAAACTAGATTTATCAAATGCCCCAAACCATCCCCAAACAATATACACAGACTGTTCAATCTAATGAACATATCAAAACAAATCACACTGGATGCAGAAAATACAACCAAGTAAATTGGAAATTATTTATACATTGGATAAGTACAGATTTCCCCAGAAGGCAGAGTTATTGCTGATGTTATCCAGTATTATGGGTTTTATAGCCTGCAGCGTCACAAGGCAGGATGTACTGTACTGGCTACAGGGCAATAATAGCAGGGATTGCTCTCCTCACCCTGAGGGTTAACTGGACTTAAGTACCTTCCTTAAGGGCACAAAGGTGAGAGAACTGTTAGGTGAACATAGTCGCTCTCCACTTCATTAAAACCAGCAATGAACCTGGGTATTTTATTTATTCCTAAACACTAATCAAGTTTAGCTGTGATCAGTAAGTGTATACTTGAAAGTTCTTATGCTGTAGTCAGTAGAGTCCAACAATGATCGCACACTTTTTCATCAGCGCTGGGAATTTTCCACTTTCATTTAAATAGATTAAATGTCTGGTATTCCACAGGCATTTTTTTTTTTCAAAAAAGACTCTTCAGTAAAGTTCTAAGCCTTGGGTCAAATCAACAAGCTCCAAGATGAATCACATTTCCTTTGATTCAATGTCTAACAGCAAATGAAATACAAAAAAAGGTACAAAACTGCCTGCTTAAATTCTACCCAAGTCATGAAGCGATGCACATGACTTAAACAAGTCAGAAATGATGGTAAAATATAAAATGACCTCTAAAAGTTTGGAAATGCCAAGGGCATTTTGGACACTATCAGAATGTTATTAAACAAAACGAGTGAATTCAGAACACAGAATAAACAAGATTATTCATTTACAGTCTAAAACATCTCTAAACTATATGCTCTATTTTGTCTGTTGTGTTCTAACCTTTATTGGCAATCAATCAGTGAAGCTATAAAGGTGTGCTGAACCAATAACCCTTAAAAAAAAGAAACCTGGGCCAAGTTAAATCTGGTAAACAGGCTTGACAGCTGCCAAAGGGGCATGACAGACTGTGACATATATTGCCATTATTATGCAATCAAGGACACTGTTTTGGAGGGCACTATAAATCTATAAATAATTAGACATTAAGTCACTGAGTATAATAATAAAAAAAGACTCTTTTTCATCCCTTTTTCAGGATGCTGTATAATATACTATAATGCTGCATAGTTTGTAAAATCCAAACAAGCTGTACAGATCTTTATTGGAAAGTTTTTTCATGCTTGCTCAATGAACCATAAATAATTATTGCACAGGCACCTGTGGAACAGCCCTTAAGACACTTACGGTTTACAAGCGATAGACAAGGTAGGTCCCAGATGCAATAACTTAGGACAGTAAAGAAACCTTTCTACTGAATCTGGAATGTCCTGATCACCTGTGGGAACAGGTCATAGTCCTGCGGCAGATGTGGCCAAAGCAATAAACTGCAATGTCCATAATGTAAGACACCTAGGAAGACAGCAAGGACAGCTTATTGTCCTTGCAGTGGCAAACCAAGTGTAACCATGTGACCCCCAGAAATGTCTGGGAACTTGAAAGTGCTTTGGTGGAAGAGTGAAGCAATATCTCACAGCAAGAACTAGCAAATCTGGTGCAGTCCATGAGCATGAGATGCACTGTAATACTTAAAGCAGCTGCTGGCCACACAAGATACTCACTGTCACTTTTGATTTTGAATCTTTGTTCCTTTGTTCAGGCACTTACTATTCCATTTCTGTTCGTCAAGTGCCTGGGAAACTTGTTCAGTTTAAGTCTGAGTTGTTTAACTTTTTATGTTAAAACAAACATTTAAACATGTTAGAAATTTGCTGGAAATGAAAGCAGCTGGAAATGAGAGGATGTTTATTTGTATTATTTTGTTGTTGCTTAGTTTATATTTAAGTTTATTGCAGAATATTAAAATATGTACAAATCAGGGCTACAAATTTAAAACCTAAATTTAGTACAGTGGTTCTAATCCAGGTAGCCACTGCAAACTTCCAAGACCTAAATGACTTAAAAGTATTTAAATTAATATATTATTATTAATACATTAAAATAATCAAATTGTAACAATTTAAAATGCTAAAAAGCACATAAAATAAAGATGTGAACTCAAATAATATTTCTTTTCTTCTTCTCAGTAACTGTTTTTATTGAAGAACATACAGGTCATGAATCTTCTGGAATCACAAAATAAATTGTGATTAATTCATGTAATATATCTGTACTCGTTCAAGTACAAATATAGTTTGACTCAATTAAGTCATTCAAAATATGGCAGTGGGTGGTCACTGCATAGCTTCTTTAGCGAATTTCCTATTTCAATGTTAACAGGAAGTACTCTGATTGCTGAAGGTGTTTTTTTTTGTTTGTTTTTTTGCAAGATTATGGTTAGAGTAATCTTTCACAGGAAATTCTGCAACTAAACAGTCTTTTAAAAATGAAATTGCGCTGATTAGTGTCTGCTACAGGAGCACATATCATCGCTTAACCTCACAGCCCCTAAACATTATACATAAAAAAAGAATGAGAGTTTTACTTCTGAAACTGTTTTGCTGTGCTTGATTGTTTAATTTATCTATTGGATGTTCTGTGTGTATTTCTGTGTAGAATGTGGTAATGCGGAGATGACTGAAGTGGTCAGCAGATTACAAGAGTGGATCACAGTTCTTCATGAGAGTGGCAATCCCAGCAAGAAATACAAGTTCCAGAAGCCAGAGAAGAGTGAGCACATGCACACACGCACATCTGAACTGCTAATATGTGACCCTGGAGCACAAAACCAGTCTTAAGTCGCACAGGTATATTTGTAGCAATAGCCAAAAATACATTGTATGGGTCAAAATGATCAATTTTTCTTTTATGCCAAAAATCATTAGGATATTAAGTAAAGATCATGTTCCATAAAGATATTTAGTAAATTTCCTACCGTAAATATATCAAAACTTAATTTTTGATTAGTAATATGCATTGCTAAGAACTTCATTTGGACAACTTTAAAGATTTTTTTGCACCCTCAGAGTCCAGATATTCAAATAGGTGTATCTCGGCCAAATATTGTCTTATCCTAACAAACCATACATCAATAGAAAGCTTATTTATTCAGCGTTCAGATGGTGTATCAATTGACACTTATGACTGGTTTTGTGGTCCAGGGTCATATATTAGTGCTAACCTAATAACCACGATAATGAAATCAAAGTCAAAGTAATGATCTTTCTGCGACCTTTCTGTATGTCTTTGTAGAGGTCGACATGAGTAAGGTGCCCCTCTGTAAGGACTCTCTGGGCTGGATGTTCTCCAGGCTGGACACAAACTTTGACCTCCAGCTCGACCAATCAGAGCTGTCCAGCCTGAGCTCAGAGAAGAGTGATGTGTGCACTAAAGCCTTCCTCAGGTCATGTGACCCAGACAGAAACAGGCTCGTTTCCAGCCAGGAGTGGTGTTCTTGCTTTCAGAGATATCAAGGTAAACCTCAGCCCAATTCAGACAGTAATTGTTTCTCAGGGGACATCTGGAAAAAATACATCTGCATTGGCTCATTCTCATTAAATTCATAGTGGAGGTGCGAGTTTGTGATACTAATGCATTTAGTTACATTGCTTGGACAATATTTAATTTAATAATAGGAAAATGGACACGCTACTGGTTTAAATGGATTTCTGTGTTACATTTGATCTCAAAATGATGAATGTCTTTTCTTAAAAATGTGGAAATAAGCAAAAACAAGTTAGTTTATATTTTTAATGTGTATATATATATGATACGTATTTTAAAGTTATATTGCATACCTGTTGCTGCCATAGCAATGCCCAATTTCCAGTGTTTAGATAAAATATTGTTCTTGTAAATACTTTACAGCATTTCAGTAATGAAGGTGTGTCTGTGTACAGTGCTTGGTAGTGGTCATAAAGGATTTATACAATGACTTTTGAATTTATCCCCTCTTGTAAATTCAGAGATGTGGATTCGGACAACAATTTACTTACTACACGACCTTGGTGTTTGTTTGGTGTTTCGACTGGGAATTTTTAAGTGGATGGTGTGAAAAAAACACAGACATTTTGGAAATTGGACTGCAGTAAAATCACAGACTAGGCCTTGCAAATGCTGAAAATACCTTACATCCCCATGAGAAACAATTCATGTCCGAACAGGGATTCACACATACTATTCCACGTGCTTTTAAGAAATTCAAGATAAAGAAATACTTTCTCTCAGTCAAACTCAAAGGTGTATTCACATACTACAGTACTAGCTAGGAAACCTTCACACAAGCGCACTACCTAATAGGACTAAATACATGAAAGTTACAAAACAGTTGCGTAAGGCATAATAAACCCTGACAGGGGGATCAGGACCTTGATGTGACGGTCCAGGACCTTGACGTGAACAGGCATGAAAGTAGAACTAGTATGTTCCTGTGGCTAAAGCTCAAATAGTTTAGCAGTCAGTGATTACACAAAAATATTTCACCAGTCAATGCCATCATTTACCAATTAGAATTATGTATTTCAGAGTATATAGTGTAGCTTTATAATAATGTTGTACATGTTAACATTTGTTCTGAATTAACACTATTTTTAAATAAAATTTAAAATTAATCTTAATGTTAATTTATAAATATACTATTGTTCATGTACATGTAGTGTAGGTTCATAAGGCATTAGTTAAATTTTTAATGGTAAAAATGTATTGTTTATTCATAAAATTAAAAAATAATGTTAAAATACTAATATTATCATATAGAACGTTATTGTAAAGTGTTGCCGCACACTGTATGAAGCACATACAGCCTGTGTAGTCTAGTGTGTAAGTTCATCTGAGAAAGAAAACACATGACCAATTAACAAAGTTCCATCTGTAAACAATTAAGCTCATTAGGAGTTCACATCGTAGACAATTACAAATTATAATAGTAACAACAAACAACAAAGATCCCACTGCAATCCAACAAAACCACCCAAAATACACAAACAGCACATCATCCCCAAACAGCATCAAACCGTTACACCAATCGGTCCGGCTAAATAGCCACTCAAACTCATAAATAATAGAAACGACACATCATTCAAAACAATAACACCACTATAACATTACATTGAATGGTGCTTCATCGTTCATACCCATAGGTGATAAAGTTTGAAGGGTATAGATCCAAAACAATTCACGTCTCTGTAGAAGCAATTCAATATCTCCACCCCTAGGTGGCAAAGTTACTTTCTCAATCCCACAAACGTAAAGAGGTAAGAATGTGATTCAAATTTAAAAAGTGTGCCGCAACTGGATAATTCATATCTTTTTCTTCTGATCTAATCCTTATGTTCACTAATTCTTTGTTTCAATTGACGGACGTGCTTTTTCCCACATAGCCTATACCACAAGGACAACGGATCAAGTACACGACATGAGTGGAAACACAAGTAATCACAGATTTGATGTTATATTTTTTACCAGTTCTAGGATGACAAAAAAATGATGTTTTAAAAGTGCCTGATGAAGGTCGTGTGACCGAAACGTTGGTATTAATAAATATTACTTCCTTGCTAGTTTTGATAGTGTGCGGGAATTGCTTGTCTGTTAAAACGATCCACTTGGTTGGTTCTATTATCCTACGCACCTATCATCTGCAGGTGTGCGATGGAGTTGATTTACTTATTCATAAAATTAAAAAATAATGTTAAAATACTAATATTATCATATAGAACGTTATTGTAAAGTGTTGCCGCACACTGTATGAAGCACATACAGCCTGTGTAGTCTAGTGTGTAAGTTCATCTGAGAAAGAAAATTAGGACATTAAGACAGAAAATCATTAACCGTTTCAACATTATAGAAATTATGCAGCATTGTGGGATAATCTAGTTCTGAGATAATTATATACTAAATGACATAATGCCTGCAGTTAAAATCTCTCTACCAGAAGAATAATGGTGGAGGTATCTTTCTCAATGCTGATCTGAAATCAATGTGTTTCAGAGGCTCCCTGCCAGTCAGAGATCACCATCATTCACAAACAGCAAGCTGGGAAGAAATTACTGGGTAAGTTCATTCTCTGGTGTGTTTTGTTTATACATGTCATTTTCTCATGGACAAAGTGGTCCTTGTTTGCAATGCAAGATCATGTTTAATGGAGTTATCCTTTTCTCAGTTCCAAAATCTGCCAGCAGCCATCTTAAAGGATAATGCACTAACTAACTAAATAATCCAAGTACAATTCTTTTAAATATACACTATTGTTCAAAGTTTGGGGTCAGTGATCTATTCTTTTATTCAGCAAGGATACATTAAATTGATCACAAGTGACCGTAACAAAAAATCCATTTCAAATAAATGTTCTTTTGAACTTTATATATTTCACAAAGAATTCTGAAAAAAAAAAAAAAAAAAATCAATTTCCACAAAAATAAGCAGCGCAATTGTTTTTAACATTGATAAGAAATGTTACTTAAGCACCAAATCAGCATATTAAAATAATTTCTAACGAACCATACAGTATGACGCTGAAAACTGGAACAATGGTTGCTGAAAAGTTCATCTTTGCCATCATAGGAATGAATTTCATTTTAAAACATATTCAAACAGAAAACAGATTTCAAATGTAACAATATTTAACAACGTAAACACTGTTTTGTATTTTAATGAATAAATGCAGCCTTGGTGAGAGACTTTTCAAAAACATTAGAAAATGTTACCTGACATTTAATATATCCTATATGTATCCTATTTTAAAATATGTATTTATATGCAGGAATTCATTGAGTATTTTTATTATCTATATTAGCTAATTAATTCATCTTACATAGCAAATTCATACATTATATTTTTTTTTAATGTATGGCCCATTCATTTCTTATCCAATCAAAAAAAAAAAGAGCTACTGTATTTCAGTAAAAATCAAGTTAGTTGCCTACAGCATATTTTTTTAAATGCTTGAAACATACATTTAGAAAAAAATTAATCAAACAGTGATTACATGATGCATTGCATTACTATACAAAAAAATTGTATCATAGCCATTTACACCTGACTAGACTAGACAAACTAGACTAATACACCTTATCGGCACATAAAATGCAGTAACATTCATACCCGAAATCTGTTATGTTACTCAAACATCCTAAATCATAATACTCTATGAGCTTCAGCGATAAACACCAGACTTGCAGTGTTACCATGTTTCCCCCAACATTTTACACCATGTTCATATAGAAAGCACTAGCATTTAATAACCATCTCAATGTCATCACAACCTGAACACAGTTACAGTAAAACCAAGGTGCCAAACAGAGGGAAGCCAACATTAATTCTATTAAAGCTAGAAATCACTCAGAGTTTCTTTCCCTCTCTCGGAAGGTCGCGTGTTTAATTTGAGCAGGGGAATGAGATGAGGAGAAATTGGACATGAAAAGAAGGATATTTTTAACTGCTGTTTCTCCCCTGAGTGGAACGCACAGTGACCGCTCTATGGCTTCTGGCACTGAATTATAAAAAGACAAAAAAAAGAGAGAAAGATTAAAAAAAAAAAAGCTTGACTATGGTGATTCTGTAGAAAGAATCTGAGAAGTTGAAATACAGTGAATGTGACTGAGAGACACACAGAGAGAGAGAGAGAGAGCAAGCTCGAGAGGTGACAGTTATGTTCTTTGACATTGAATATATCATCTCCCTATCTGTGTGTGTGGCTGTGAGACACACTCTGTGGCTGTGTATAATCTTGCCTGTGATGTAATGTTTCCTGACATGAGGACTGATGCTAATGTGTGTGTGTGTGTGTGTGTGTGTGTGTGTGTGTAGGTCCGTACATCCCCTCCTGTGATGAGGATGGCTTCTATAGGCCTCATCAGTGTCATGGCAGCAGTGGTCAGTGCTGGTGTGTGGACCGCTATGGAAATGAGATTGCTGGGTCTCATACCCATGGCCCTGCTGACTGTGGTAAGAGGGGGTGCATCATATGTCACCTCAGATCTTTTGATTCATTATCTAGTAATGAGAAAAAAATGAAAATAAGTAATGCGTTTAATCTGTACAATGTAGGTTGCAATGACATGGAACTTCTAGGCTGATGTGATAACTGATAATTTTACATTTTGCATTTTAATCCTTCCAACTGGAAAGGCTAGTTAATTAGCTAATAAATCAAATTCAATTAATCATACAATCTGGAATTTACAATATAAGTTGTGTATATTTAATACTACAGGCATTTTTACTGTCAAACTATAGCAAGTATTTAGAAAATCACTTGGGATTCGCAGAGGACTGGATATTGTGTCCAATAATGAGTCCTTGTGTTGTGCCACATCTCGCTGTTTTTAACTTGACACATTTTTTAAGTGGTGTTCATGGTGTGAGATGCTGAAAAAAAACACTGAGATGTGGCACAACAGCCAAAGAAGATGAAACGAAAGAAAGCGTCTTGTGTGAAGGTGTCCTTTGAATAAAATGAGCCCAAACACAGTGCATGATGCTTAAAAATAATCTACAGTACACGGTGTATGAGAAAATTAGTCTGGAAGGGCCTTATGTGTGTATTCCATAAAAGTTAAAAAGAAAATATGCAAGAAAATATACTGTAACAAATTGCAGGTTACATTATTAAAACATTTGACATTAGTACTAAACTACCATTCAAACGTTTGGGGTTAGTAAGATTTTTAAAAATGTTTATGAATGAAGTGTCTTATGCTCACCATCCAGTAAAAACAGTAATATTGTGAAATATTATTACTATTTAAAATAATAGTTTACATTAAAATTTTAATAAATAATTTTAATGAATGTAATTTTTTCCTGTGATGATAAAGTAGACATTACTCCATTCCTCAGTGTCACATGATCCTTCAGAAATCATTCTAATATGCTGATTTGGTGCTCACTTAACATTTTTTTTTATTTTTATCAATGTTGAAAACAGTTATGCTTCTTAATATTTTTGTGGAAAGAGGATACATGATGCATGTGATACAAATTTTTCAGGACTCTTTCATGAATAGAAAGTACGTCAGAACAACATACAGTGGCTTGCAGAAGTATTCATTTTTTTCACGTTTTGTTTTGTTGCAGCTTTATGTTAAAGGTGCCATAGAATGCATTGATACAATATTTTAAATTGTTCTCTGATATCTACATAGAAGGTATGTGGCTTAGGTAAGTGCAAAAATTCTCCAGAAACAGTTTTAAATATGCATTTACAACCCTAGGATTTCTCCCCAGAATGAAACGGTCTGTTATTGGCTTATCTGGAGGGGTCATGAATATTAATGTTGAGCTCTGCTCTGATTGGCTGTTTCACAGTGCAGCTCATTTCAGTAGCTCACAGGAAGGAAACACAGCGAAAATATATATTTCAATACTTTCTCGCGCAGTTATATCGTTGGGTAATTATACTGTAAATAAAATTCGGGCATCAGGGAGCCGCTATTAATATGCTGGGCATTGAAACTGTTTTCAAATGCACGATCGCGTTTTACTTTCGCTTTCGAGATTCGCGATCGCACGTACTCTGTTTATACTATGGAGGGCAGTACTTACCACACATTTTACAAGATCAGATGCTTGTCAGTGGTGCTCAGGATCTGCAAATCATTCGTCATTATCCTCAGTCATCTCTCCTTACTCTGTTTATGTGGTAAGTGAAATCTTATGTACTGTAACAGGCTACAGCTAGCAACGAGCTAATGTCCCTTTAGTGGCTCATGTTATTTTATTAGAACGCGTTATTTGCTTACCGTGCCTTTCTTAATACAGACACCATCCCATCCCTGCACTTCACATCTCCTGCACAGCCGGGAACATAACTTATATTTCCAAGATCTGCCATTTTCGCTGTTGTCCTCGCTTGTTTCTTCACAATACCTGCAGAACTTCTGATGGTCGGCTGGTGGCTGGCCTAGAACATGGGCGGGTATATGCAAATGTTCGGGGCGTAACTATTAGTGACCCCGACTGTTATTATTCAACTATGCCAAGGTAAATACAGTTTTCCATTCTATGGCACCTTTAAACTGCATTAAATGACTTTTTTTTCCACATCAATCTACACTCCATACACCATAATGGCAAAGCAAAAACAGAACTATCACAACTTTGTAAATTTATAAAAAATAAAAAAATCTGAAATACTGTATGTTGCATAAGTATTCAAACCCTTAACTCAGTAACTGAAGCACCTTTATAGCCTCAAGTTTTTTTTTGTTTGATGCAACGAGCTTTGCTCATCAGCATTTGGCAATTACCTGCCATTCTTCACCTCACCTGTTCACCTCTCAAGCTCTGTCGGGTTGGATGGGGGCAGACGCACATTTTCAGGTTTCTCCAGAAATATTTGATTGGGTTCAAGGCCAGGCTGTGGCTGGGCCACTCAAGGACATTCACAGAGTTGTCTATAAGCCACTCTTGCTGTGTGTTTAGGGTCATTGTCCTGTTGGAAGGTGAGCCTTCTGCCCAGTCTGAGGTTCTGAATGCTCTGGACTGGGTTTTCATTAAGGCTATCTCTATATTTTGGTGCATTGAGCTTCTCTTCTACTCTGAGGAGTCCTTCAGTCCTTGCCGCTGAAAAACAGTCCCACAGCATGAGGCTGCTACCAGCACACTTTACTTTTTGGGTGGTACTCTGCAGGTGATGAGCAGAGCTGGTTTCCTTCAAACATGATGCTTAGAATTGAGGTTCATCAGACCAGAGAATCTTGTTTCTCAGAGTCTGAGGGTCCTTTAGGTGCTTTTTTGCAAATTCCAAGTGGGTTTTTGTGTGTCTTCACCGAGGAGAAGATTGAGTCTGGCCACACTGACATAAAGCCCAGATTGGTGGAGTGTTGCAGTGATGTTTGTCCTTCTGTAGGTTTCTCCCATCTGCATATATGATCATGGAGCTCAACTAGAGTGACCATCAGTTTCTTGGTCACCAGTCTAGACAAGGCCCTTCTCCATCAGTTGCTCAGTTTGGCCAGGAGGCCAGCTCTAGGAAGAGTCCTGGTTGTTTCAAACATCTTCCATTATGGATAATGAAGGCTACATGCTTCCGTGAATCTTCAATGCAGCAGAATTTTTTCTGAACACTTCCCCAGATGTGTGGCTTGACGCAAACCTGTTTCTGAGCTCTACAGGCAGTTCTTTTGACCTCAGGGCTTGGTTTTTGCTCTGATATGCATTTTCAGCTGTTAGACCTTTTATTAAGATGTGTGTGCCGTTCCAAATCATACCCATTCAATTGAATTTGCCACAGGTTAACTTCACTCAAAGTGTAGTAACATCTACTAGCAATATGAATGCTCCTGAGCTAAATTTCAACTGTCCCAGATAAGGGTTTGAACACTTATGCAATGGAATCATTTATGCTTTTTATGTATAATAAATTTGCAAAGATGTTAAAAACCTGTTATTTGCTTTGTCATTATGGTGTGTGGAGTGTAGATTGTGGGAAAAAAAAGTAATTTAAAGCGGTTTAACGTAAGGCTGCAACATAAAACGTAAAAAAAAAAGAAGGGGTTTGAATACTTCTGCAAGGCACTGTATATTTAAAACAGACATCTTTTGTAATATTATTTTTCTTTTCATTTAACTTTTTATTAGTTAAATGAATCCTTTCTGATTAATAGTATCAATTTCATATAAAAAAACAAAACAAAAAAAAAACATTCAACTCAAGAAAAACAGCAATGAAATGCGTGAATTTTAACAGCTAAAAGTCTTTTTCTTTACAGCCGTGGAGTCTTCTGGAGATTTTGGCAGCGGTGACTCTCTGCTTTCAGACGATGAGGATGGTGATGTTGTAAATGATGAAGAGGAGATGGGAGATGATGATGATGAATATGAACAAATTGATGATGAGTATGGGTACCTGTCATAATCCATTTTCCGCTCTTTTTTTATTTTTATTATTATTTTAAAACATTTAAAAACAAGGAACCAAATAAATAACAGACTTTCATTTGGACTTAAAGCACGTTTCTAGGTGATCTCGGCAGAGTATAGTACTAACATTACTAAAGGGTTCATCTACCCCTGGGCCGTATAACATTTGTACAAAATTAATATTAATACTCAGTAACACGTTTCATTTTTATGACTTTTCTTACATTCATCCAAAGTGAATAAATATATTGACAGACCTAGTAGTTCAGGAATTCATAAGCGGGTTTGATGAGAGATTATTGGGGGTTAAATGTTTGCACTTCTAAACATGCACACAGATACACATACAGAATACATGCCAACACACCTGGCGTCATGATTTCATGAGCAATTCGCTCTGTAAAACTTTGCACCTGATAGGATGTGATTTTACAGTCATGCCATGAGGAGTTAACATTGATATTCACATAACGGTTCACCATGAATCACATACCTAACATTGACTTTTTTTTTCATCAGCAGAATGAATAATAAAAAAAAATACAAATAAACTATCAAAATGTATCAGTGTTTGATATGTAAAGGTGGACATTCTAGCGCAAACTTGTTTGAAATTGTTAAGACCCGGCCTGGAGTGACCACACAATAAAATAGATGTGACTGCAGTTGATGTTAAGAAAGGACAGAGTCATGCTATTTACAGAGGCTTAAACACACACGCACACACACACACACACACTTATCTTGTAAACACTTTGGCAGTCCTTGGGCATGAGGTGCCTTTGACGCAACATGGAGGAGCGGTGGAAAAGAGGTCTGGGGATAAAGAGAGAAGAAGATATTTAGTGTTAGAATGTAGAACTTGACTGCCATATGAATCTAAAAAAAGAGAGGTTTTCGCGTCACGTTCTCTGTTGTTTTGGTCTATAGGAGAAAGTGAAAATGATTAGTTAGTTTGCATATGTTACTGTAGACGACAAATCATACGATAGATGCTGCTGCTGTCACTTATTCTCCTCGTCCCTCTCAGTGCTTTTGCATTTTCTGTCAGATTTGTTTTCATGATGTGCATATGAAAATATAAATTTCCTTCTATGGACATTGTGGTGTTTTCTTCAAAAAGTTATTTGGTCGAATGAGTTTACGGTAATCCGTTTCAGAGGTCAAAGGAAGCACCTTTATCAGTGTTGTCCAGCTGTTGTCATAGAGATAACACATTTTGGTTTGTTTGTTTTTTACAGTATACATATAATTTCCTCAAATAAAGTTACACAGACCAAAACAGAGTCTTTGTACAGTAATTCTGTGTGTGCGTGTGTCTGGTCTGGTTAGTGCTGCATCATGTATAAATGCAATTTTAATATTTTATATACCACAATTTCTCATCTGTACACACACACACACACACAAGTAAACTGGGGCATCTGTGAGGTTGAACACTTGTTTAATCATTAAAGCACAACCATGTGCCTGTCAACTAATGTGTGTATGTGTGTCTCTGGATCAAGATTACACTGTAGTTCTGTTGTATAATTGAATTTATTGCCGAATTAAAATACATAGGCAAAATTCAATTAAAATATGATGCAAAGAGAAATGAATGGCTTGGAACTACTAAATCGTACTATGCATGTGTGTAACGTAAGGCTGTGTGAGTGTGTGTATTAGTTTGTACCTGTCCACAGCTCTGTAAAAGGAACCAACTGGATAAACAGAAAGTGTTTTCATTCAACAGCTTTTCCTCTTCCTGTCATAGAAAAATCACACTACTGCTGGCTTTGGATTGAAGTCCCACACACACAAACACAAAAGATCCAGAATGCAAATGTGGTTTGAATACGAAAAGAGCCTATAGCACTAAATGTACACAAACACACAAAGAAGCAACAAAATATTGAATTTCTATGACAAGATTTTCAAGCAGTTCTTAAAAACAAAACAATCTATTTTTATAGGTGACAGTGATCACTGGTTTCATCATGTTTTCAAGATTACCAGATCAATTTTCCTCGTAATCTCAGAGACAGAGGTTTAAGATTGAAATTCTCTTACATAATCAGCCAAATTAGAAAAAAGTTCAGCCTGAAACCACTTCAAATGCAAAACAACATCCAGACTCACATCAACACATACAGCATTAGCCTCTTTAAAAATGAAAAGCAAGGTTTATTCCAGCTTTAGCTGAATGAAGACCTATTTAATTTTCCTGGAACACACACAAGGCCATGATCTAAATTAATTTTTCATTGCAGTTCAGAATGCTCAGATAAGGAGCAACCTAAATTTAAGAAACAATAGCACCAAAATATGCTGTATAAAGCCGCTGCAGAATATCTTTAAAACATTCAGATTATATATTGTGTAGTTTAGAGAATTAGTCCACCTCAAAATGGATAAATCTGTCTATGCACTGTAATCGATAGATAGATAGATAGATAGATAGATAGATAGATAGATAGATAAAACAGTGGTATTGTTTCAGTTATTATGGGATGGCATATTGGTGCCTGTATAACCATATATAACCACTTGTGTGTGTGTGTGTGTGTGTGTGTGTGTGTGTGTGTGTATGTGTATGTATATATATACATACACTATATTGCCAAAAGTATTGGGTCGCCCCCTTCTAATGAACAGGTTTGACTACTTTAGTAATTTCTATGAGTACAAATCATAGTTAATGTTTAATGTTTAAGCATATAATGATATTCTAGGAAATTGTGTGCTTCTAATATAGCAACAGTTTGGACAGGACCCTTTTCTATTCTAACATGACAATGCCTCTGTGTATAAGGCAAGGTTCAAAAAGAAAATGATTGATTCAGTCAGTGTGGAAGAACTTGACTGGTCTGCATAAAACCAAGTCCTAATCCCAGTTGAACACCTCTGGTGTGACTGTAAATGCAGACCTTGAGCCAAAAACTCATCACCAAACACCAATGACATTTTCCTCTTCTGTTTTTTATCCGCCATCTCTATCGCTCTCTCCTCCATATCATGAGTAGACACGCCCCTTACTGCTGATTGGCTACAAGTTTGTTTTGGTACTCAGCCCCGACTCAGTTTTCTAAAACGTTTTTGAAAAATTGCTTACCCTGCCTTTAACTGAGCTTTTATTAGAAGTCATCAAAAATTACAAAAAAATTACAAAAATAAAAAACTAGGTAGTAAAATTTCTGACTTGTGTGCTACAATATAAGATTCTTATAGTATTACTTCATGGAATCTACACGGACAGAGTTTAGATGTGAGCTTTGTTAGAAGTGAAGGTTATCAGTGTATACAGGCTGTTCTTCCAGCAAAATATCAAATACTTTCAGAAGACTTGCTTCACAAAATACAAAACTACTTTCTTTTATTTTGTCCCTTTTGGAACTTGACAGCTTGAATTATAGCAAAAGCTATTTCTGTAAATTTTTACACAGGAAAAAAGATGCAACAGTTATGTCTTTAGAATTGTTTTAGGCTAAAAAAAGAAATATTTGGTGAGCTTTTCCTTTAAGACTATAAACAAGCAGTCATTTTCACAGGTGCAGCCAGGTTGAAATAGTTCCTTAAAGTAATTACGGTAGATTTGAACCCTTTATTATGTATGCTCATCAAAATCAATGTAAAGTATTTGGTTTTACCTTCTAGGCCTGAGTCAGTGGCTAAATAACTGGGCACTGTTGAACACTGCTGCTGGAAGGTTTATCTTCATGTGTCATTTCTACAGCAGGATTAGAAGAGGAAGAAACATTTCCCCCCATCCTCGCTCTCTCTGACTCTTTGTCTCTGTCCTTTCCTCCAATTTAATGTGAAAATCATTAGCTTCGATCAATGACTGTTCCACCTCCCTTATCTTGTGTGGAGCAAGCTGGCGGATTTTTTTCTGCCCATATCAGCGTTTAAGAAGCCCATTAAAAATGAAGTGGTCACAGGGTCAACACAACTCTTCTCCACCGCTCATCGATTCATAGTTTCTGTTATTATGCCCTGTGCAGTTTTTATCAGAACGGTTTTAAATGGGTTTTCACCCAAGCACAGATTTTACAGTAAATGCAAAATACTTGCCCTAACCTTCCCTAGGGGTCATAATGATCTATTTGTGTGTGTGTGTGTGTGTGTGTGTGTATGTCTACAGTTCCCAGTAGAAAACTGATGGAGGTGGAATTGCATTGGGTAATAAACTATTTCCAGCATTGCTAAGCAACCAGTGCAAATAGAAGACTGGGGAGAGTTATAGTTTGTAACTACTTGACGGCACACTTCCAGCAGATGCCACTTTGTCCAATTCTGAGACTTTAAAGAGACAGATGCACTGGTACTTTCTGGGTTTCAAAATGAATAAAATGTTTTTGTTTTTTACAAAACCTTACTGCATTAGGCATTTTACAATTGCTTAGATGTTAAATGGGTTTCATTAAAAACATCTGCCAGGCCATCAAGGCTGTGCACCATTCATAATTGAATTGAGAATGTATATTGCTGAAACTGAATTGAGACAACAAATAGGATGCAAAATTGTGGCTAAAAGTTGAATCTAAGGAATGAAAACAGAACTAAATATAAAATAGAACTTATAACAACTGTAAGTGTAGTATTAGAGAGAGAGAGAGAAATTAATCATTTATTATTTTCTCACAAAACTTGATGACTAATGAAACTCCTGTTGTGTAAATTTCTTTGAATTGTATTTTTCTTTTCTTGTTATTCTGATTTCTATTTAACGTGCTGTGTGTGATAGTTAATTCAATTTCTATTCAGTTCACACTCATGAACTGAAAAGGAGTCAACTGTTAAACTCAAAAATGTGCCCAACAAAACTGCAACCCATCATAATCATATCAACTCACATTTGGGGAAAAAAAGGCCCAGGCAATTTGTTTTAATTTGTTTCAACATTCAAAAATAAAACGACTGGTTTTCCATGTCTGTCAAGGATCAGGCAGATTAATCCATTAATTGACTGTAAAAAAAATAAATAAAAATTAGGTATGCGGCGTAGCAACAGAAGAACTAAACCTTCCACAACAGGTGTGTGCAGAGAATCAGCGTGTGTTTCCTGGAATTACTGTGTGTGATTGTGTGGGAATAATGGGGCTTTCCAGTTATCTGAGAGGTGGGTGATAAAAGGCTTTTACTGGCAGACAAAAGGAGTGTAATCATCATCATGATTAAAAAGAGGAAGGTGCTCAGAGAGAGAGAGGGGGGAAAGGAGGAGAGAGATGAGGAAAGGAGAGGTTGTTTTCCTCCGAAACTGTGTTGTTTATAGAGGTGACGTGTGCGCGTGTGTTTTGCACAGATCAATGCAACTCATCCACTTAAATCTCCTGATCCATTCATCAATACAAACTAATGCAACAACCAGACCCAGACAGACACAAATAGAAAGATGGGGGAGAAAAGGAAAATGAGAAAGAAAGACAGAAAGAAGAAAACTAGAACAATGACATATTAGCATAATCTCATGCCACCAAATGAGCATTAAAAGTTATAAACACAACTGTAATTGTCATATACAGCAATATTATAAGTGCTAATTGTCATTCATCCTTATTCACAGTCCTGCTGATATTAAGACAAACAGCACAATTGTGATATTGTTTTTATACAATTGTTCAATAAATAAGTTAACACTCAGTAACTTACAATTTAGGCCAGTTACTTTACTCCAAACGAAGCCAAGCAGATTCAGCCGATTTGTCTCCAAGCAAGCAACACACAACAGTGGTGATTCATTCCTGAACGAGTCAGTAGTGTTTTAAATAAATCGGTGGAGTCAGTGATTCAATGCCTCGTGATTCAGTGTCACTTGACACCACCTACAGAAAGTCACAGAAAAACACAACGCTGCCAAACAGAGTGATACAAACAGTAGTGGATAGATCGAACTTTATAAATTCGAACATATTCATAAATTAATATATTGTCTACAGTGATTATGGCCCTGCATTATTGTAATAACGAGATACTAAAAAAAAACAACAACAACAACAACAACAGATGTGACTCTTTTCTAAAATGGTCTGTTGGCTCCAATCTAGCTATCAAAAGAGACCTATTAGTGCTGAGGGAAAATCCAATAAAAATGACAATGTTATCTCTGAACAATTACCCAAAAAGAATGAGGGTAAAAGAGAAAGGAAGAATCTTCAAACAACAGAACAAACACAATCCAATCAATAAACAGCTAAAACTAGCTATACAAACACACACAGAGAAAAAGCTAGAAAGATTGATGATATACACTTGAACTGAGATCTCTTGTGTGATTATATGTTCAGAATTCAAATTCCATCACAGACCACACTCACCTGATTTTTAAAGGCACAAATACAAAATTAGACAACGTTTGTGTAAGTTCACCTATTCCAGAGTCCATTTTGGCCTCGTGCTGCCATCAGGTGGTAGTTTTCTGGTATTACAGACAACTATTAGCAGATATTTTAACTGTTAATTCAGGCTTCATCAAAACTGTTGTAATTTACAGGGCAATACTGTCACCGATAATATTTAATTTAACAAAATAAAATTATAATATAATTCATGTTATTTACAAAATTCTAAAAATAAAATAAAATGACAGTAGTTTAGCATTGTTTTATGACTAGTTGTTCAATAAATCATTTGATCCCCACAATGTAAAACCTGATTCACATACACAAATGATTTAAAAAGGACATTTATTTGCATGATTTGACGGTTTATGTAGGATTGTAGGATTTTTGCAATGGCTTTTGGATTATTGCAATATAT
>JAFVLL020040435.1:0-17285 GCA_021397915.2 Tor tambroides
TTACACTTTTAGCTCAGCGTGACCTCACATTGTGACCTCATCACGAGTATCCTGTGAGCTCATGGTGAGATCACTGTGAGATCAAATTGTTGACTGGGATTGCTCCTTACTCCCTGAGCAGGGGTAATCCATTAAAGTTTACTTCACTTCAGAACATTAATTCATGGATTTGCGCTGTGCCGCTGCCTACAGCATCTTCACACAGACGAGTGGACATCACATACGTCTGTAAATAAATACAATTTAAATTCACGTCTCGCACACTTTAATGCCCTTTGAATGGAACATATACACTCGTTTCGAACTGGAATCATGGTGGAATATCCGTTGATGTCCACTTCGCAGGGCACTTGCGTTTGAATAGAACAAACGTCGTACGTGATAAGAGATACATACGAAATATGCGGGGGAATATAATTTGATCCCAGCCCATAGAAGGATGTACTGAATGCTGCAGTTTTTAAGTATCTCAACATTATTTTGTAACATTTATCTAATGGTCTGAACCTCTAAATCCCACTCTCACACTTACACAGATCTGGGTTTAAATATATTGAGGTCACATTACTAGATGAACACTGTCAACGTTTGTAAAGAAACTGTTATTAAACACTTTCCCATGTGCAATAAATGAATAATGGCTGTCTGTCTCATTAGTATATAAATAGACTAATTAGCCATTCATTAACCACAAACACATCTATGAAGCAGAAGAAATAATACTAAAAAAAAAGACATTAGACAAGAAATAAATCATTGCTCCACCATTGTTGTTGATGCAATACAGTTTATTTTTGTCAGTTTTTGAGAATAACAAACTGAAAAGCATTACATTTTTCCCCTAATAATCAAAGTTTTCCCAGAAATCAAACAATATGTAACTGAAATCCTGCAACCTAAAATGTAAGATTAGATGTAGAAAGACTGATTCCATATCAAATTTAATCTTTAAACATGTTTAAAACCCTAAATATCTCACTGTAAGAACTGTACCCAGATCTCTACTCTGCACACACATCCGAAGAAATTAGCAAAAAATAAATGATCCATTCGTTACCTATATATCCATCACCAAACAAACCTTTTATAGTATAAGATAACCCTTCACCATCCCTTAAACTTAATCACTAACTAGTGCCTATTTACCAAACATCCAGCACCACACTGTGAATAATAATAACAACAAACAAATCCATAGCTGCTCAAACTATAACATAAATCAGCTATTAGGCCCAAATATCTGTCTGCTGTATTTGTGAAGATATAACATCAAGGTAAAATCTCCTTCAACTTCAGTTTAGTAGTTCTGTTTCTTTAGACTGATTTCCTTTTATGATTTTATTTTCTCATCAATGGTTTTTCATTGCGCTGTTCTTTGTCAGCAGCATCTGCAACAAGATTTATTCACAAAATGAGCTCATTTGGGCACATGTGACTTCAATAGCTGTCAATCAGTTATAATTTAATCCTGATGTTACTCATTTGCTAGTCGCATTGGATAAAAGCATCTGCTAAATCAAATTAATTGCATGATATGCTAAGTAATATTCAAGTTTTTCCCAATTCAATATAGATATTACCATTTGCAGAGAAAACCATTAAAAGACTCTAAAAAAAACAGTAAAAGACTCTACATGATTGTGACAGCAGTGTAAATCACTATTTTAGTTTAGAAATTATTATTAAACATTAATGCTTTGAACCGACAGCCCTACTTTAAAGATGAACGAGGGCAACAGATGGAAGGAGTTACAGGTCAGAATTTACTCTCACACGTTTAACAGACAGAGCAGTGTTGCCATCGCTCCATACCTCAAGATTGGGATACTCCCTCTTCTGCAGCTGATAGCTGGGTTCAGTGTAGTAACGACCCTTAAAGAGCTTCCAGACACCACTGATCACCTTACAGGAGCGGACCTCTGTTAGACCGCAATCATTCAATGAAGGACAGTCAGCTGTTGTCTCATACATCGGCCCTGCAAAATCCACCTTTTCATAGAGGAGGATCTTAAACGGCACACACTCAAGAGACTGAGCAGGAGCAGAAATGGGAGCGGGAGCTGGAGCAGAAGCAGTGGATTCACCATCGCTCAATGCCTTAAGATTGCAATACTCTCCCTCCTTCAGTAGGTAATAGTCTCCACTGTAGTCACGACCCTTATAGAGCCTCCAGACACCACTGATCACCTTACAGGAGCAGACCTCTTTTATGCCAAACCGCTTCTCTACAGAAGGACATTCAACTGTTGTCTCACAGACTTGGCCTTTAAAATTCTCATTTTCGTAAAGGCGAATATTAAATGTTGTTACATGTTTAATAGACAGAACAGGAGCGGTAGAGTTGTCAGCACTCCATGTGTTCACTCCATGTGTCCCCCGATTCAGCTGTACATAAGGTTTAGTGTAGTCACGACCCCCACAGAGCTCCCAGACGCCTCGGATCACCTTACAGGAGCAGAGCTCTTTTATACCACAGTCATCTAATGAAGGACAGTCTCCTGTGATCACACGCTTGGTGCCTTTAAACTCAAGTTCAATCTCACACTTGAAGAAAGCGAGAGAGAAAAGAGAGTGAGGTGAGATAAAAAATTAATTAACAACAATAATAATAATAATAATAATAAGACACGCAAATAATGTGCAATCATCAGAAATCCATGACTCATTATACATTGTTTTTTAACTTGTACAATGTTTGTGTGCCACACCATACTATAATATATTATAACAAACCATAAACACTCACCATGCCACGGCACCACCAATCAAAGCACTCCTTAGCATCCTTTTCCTCCTCGTCAGAGTTTTTTGTGTAGTAAACCCGACCAACATATTCAGTAAACTCCTTTGGCAGCAGACTGGATACCTGTGATACACGTGAAATCAAACATAATATGCTGATCTGTAATTACAGATCTAGGAAACTGGTTTTGACTTACCCACTTACCCTTATCGACTAAATCAGTGAATACTATGATTGGGTTTTTTTTCTCCGTTTTTTTGTATGGACATCACATTATGAAAACAGAACTAAATTAAGTGCTAGGGGTGTGCAGCGGACCCATTATTTGTATCTGTGAGAATCTCAAAATTATTTGTATCTGTATTCAGATGGATCCGGAAGTGGGCGTGGCTTAAACCAGAGGTTCGTCAACTGGAAAATACAATTTTGAATGCAAATCTGTTCGATTCGTAGTTTTCATTTAACAAATATGCCTTGTATAACTAAAGTATTTTTTATTATAATTATGACTTTGCAAATATCTTCTACTTAAAACTACAGAAAATGTTGATCAAAAAAGAAAAATAATTGTATTCTTCTTGTTTTCCAGTGAAACTTTGTGTACAAATTTGTCAAGAGACAAGCAGTCTTAAATAAGAGCGCTAGTAGAAAAAAAAGAAGCTGAAAAAAAATTTAAATGGAAAGAAAGTGTTCAGTATTCATAGCAGAATGACAATAAGGCTCGCTTGACCTTGAAGTAACTTAGAGATCATGTATTGCGGGAGTCATTTACGAGTATTTTATCAAACATCGGTTTTCTTCGCCATGTATAATTAAATGTAATGTCATTCACGAAAAGGTCTAATGTAATGCATTTTTTCAGTTGGATTTCAAAAAGGTTTGAAGTTAGGACCTTTTTTAGGATATTTTTGTCAAGTTAGTTGATATAACTCAAGACAAAGCTCTGATTTCTGAGAGACGCACATACCCAACGTGGCTATTGATTTGTGCTCATTTCATTCATTCAGACTTTACACATCCAGGCCCATAGCCAGGCCCAGGTCCAGACCTCCGTAAATGTTTCATGCTCAAAAATAAAATTTGAAAACTAATGAAAAATTATTTAAAATCATGTTGCGGAATAAATTCATATGGCTGACTCGCAGCAGCTAAAAAAATGCAGGCTTAGTGAACCATAGATATACTAGATGCCACATTAGCGACTGTTGCTATGGGCCGCTACGTAAGCCGTCCGCTATATTGTGACCTTGACGTCATTCACCATAGTAATCGCCGAATATTCGAAAGATGCCACATTCATGTGCAGAATAGCTCAACGGCTTTGTGCAAACCTACAGCAAAGACTATAGAATACCCAAGATGTGTCACTCGTATAGTTTTGAATGGGGGAAAAAATGCAATGCTTAATATGGCTGCTCAATCACAGGAAGCCCCGCCTTCTGAATGAAAGAGCTAATCGGTAAAGTCAGCGCGTCACTGCAGCTGCAGTTAGAAGTCCCGGTTGCTATAGAAACAGTCAGCGCTCTGAGACGCGCGCTCAGGACTGCGCATGCGCACTGGCTGATCTAGCCTGAGAAATAAGCTTTTTATAACGCTATTTGAGCAAAAGAAACATTTATGACAGCTGGTGTCCATTTTCATTGGTCATTTCAAATATGAAATTTAATCGTAAGCTTACTGAACAGTTTTGGAGAATTTGGTGTTTCCCCATACAAAGTGTTAGGAGCTGCACTTGGATGCCGGAGAGGCATTTAAAAGATGGCCGCCGAGTGACATGACTTGTCTTAAAGAGACTTTGCCTAAAGTATGGTGAATGACGACAAAAATACTGTTCCAAGATGGCGGCCACATCTACATGCCTGGAGCGGTCGAATAGGGCGTCTATAGCTGTGTCTCAGAAGGCTGCATCCTCCAGAGGTCTCATTCGAAGGCTGCATACGTCATCGAGGCTGTCTCATTTCAGAAAAGCAAGTAGGACACTCTGAATGCGACCTTCATATGCGTCCTTCTTTCACAGGAATTCGGAGAATGCATCAGGTGTATCCTTCACTGCTACAGATAACCCACAATTCTTTGCATCGCCACAAACAACTGTCGTTAATTTGAAAAATGCCAGCTCTGGCAGATGTACACAATCCCCGGTGTCAAATTAACACCGCTCGGTGCCTATATGGGTCCACACTACAGAGTGTTAAAAAGTAACACTGAAGCGGTGTTAAAATCAATGAGGTAATTAAGAGATTCATTGAGTGATGATTGCTCATTATTGAAGACACCTGATGTTAACGAGCAGAATCACCAAAGAAGAAAATCACAATTTTTTTGTCACCATTATAGTGGTCAGTGTTTACTTTAGTTGGGCTCTTGACCCTTAACTTTTTAGTATTACATTTTGCTTGACTGTTATAACTAAATTATAGCAGCTAGACAAGGAAAAATATTTCTGTGGTAATGATTATATTTTGACAATCATCCTGTAACGAACTAAATGACAACAGAACATCTGGCGTTTTCAGTAAAATCAGACAAATGTTTTTAAAACTTGTTTTGATCAAAAACTTAAAAGTTGTCTTTAATTTAAACCCACGGACATCAAGAATCAGCGTGGGAATCACAACAACGGTGACCATCAAAAAAAAGTATGTTGTAGCCAATGAAAACTCATTCATGACTCCCATCATGCATTGCGGCATGAATAAATTATGAGCAGAATTGTTGTTGTAATTTCTTTTATTCTAACCATTTTCTTTTATGTTTGCTGTTTTTGTGACTTTTTAGTAACTTGTTTTGTGATGTTCAGAGTTGATCTGTTTATCTGAATATTCTGTTTGTCACCGTTGTTGAGATTCATAAGCTGATCCTTGACGTCTGTGTGTGCCTAAAAGAACAACTTTATTTTTTTTTATTTGTTTGTTTGGTTGTTTTTTTGCATCAGAACAGCTCATAGATTAAGATTTAGATTAAAATGCAAAGTTGTTCACTGAGGAATTACAAGGCTGTTTTAATCAATAAAGGAAATGTAACTCAAATATTATTAAATTATTCCTATCACTGGCCATGTGTGCATTAAAACAAACACAAAATAACACATTTGCATGAGAGCACTCTCTGAAAAAGGACAGAAAAACACAGAACAGAGCACTTTGGCATAAATCAAACCAAAAACAAGGATGAAAAAGTAGTACATATCGGATAAAACACTGGAATTCTTCCCATCGCTAGGCAATGTACTGGTAAAAATGATTCCGACAGAGTGCAGCCAGCGGATCGATCCATTTATATTATGTATGTGTAAACAATTTTATAATTCATAAAGATCATTTTCACTATTTTTTTCTGTTGCACTCTGCATATTTCTCTCTCATTCTGTGTGTAGTTTGTGAATCATTTACTGTTTGTATTTTTGTTGCAGAACAATTTGTGCAATTGTTTTCACTATAAGCTGCACGGTTTGCGTTTGTTGTTGTTCATACGCAGATTCAAACACCCAGACACAACTTTCTAAAAAAAAAAAAAAAAAACAAACTTCAGGAGTTTCTGTTTAAGTACACAGTAAAAAAAAACACCCAATTGTTGCTTGTGTTTTTCTTAAAATTCTGGAAATTCATTCATTCTTAGAGAAAACAAAAGGAAAATTGGGACTTTAAATTAGTTAGGCTGAAAGGGTCAAGAGTCCAACTAAAGCAAATGCTGATCTTCATGATGGTGACCTCAAACAAAACATTTTCAGTAAAACATTAACACTGAATCATTGAATCAGGCTCAGAGTGAAAAAGTGGCTCAGAATTTAGGTGAACATCTCTCGATATAGTAGCAGTAATAATTTGGATGAAGACAAATGATTCTTCCGCCACCTGATTGTAGTTTTTAATACTGGCTTGAAGACCAAAGTGCGGACATCAGTAAGAATCTGTGTGAAGACTCCAGCACAACCAAATCCAAAAAAAATACATTTGTGTCTTTTCTGATAGAACGTCCAATGGTTCGGCAGTAATACAGTGAGCTTTAACAGCCAAAGTCTTTGGTGCGTTGCACGCGAGTAAAACAGGCATCAATATTAGGATGTCACAGATAATGAGGTACAAGCTGGTTTTGCTTTGGTCACATTTACCTTTGATTTTGCTTTTGCATCTCTGTTTCAAAATACCATAGTGAAAATTGTTTAAAAAAAAAAACAAACTTAAAAGATAGGCTAAAATGGTTTAAGACAGCGATACAAAATGTATAAAATTCCTGCACATGAGTGAAGCCTTCCAAACCACTCAGAGCAGGTGCTGCCGCCGCCATCTTGTGTGTGTGTGTGTGTGTGTGTGATTGTACCTGCTGGAAAATGTAGAAATGCTAAATTCCATGAGGAGCACAGTATGAGTACCTGATATTTCTTAATCGGCAAGGCTTCGGTGGGGTTCATCTTGCTGTAGAAGTAGACACTGTCAGTGGGGTCTTTTTTCTTCTGGTTATAATCCAGTTGAATCACCTGTGTGAGGGAATATTTATGATGTCACATTGCCTTTAAAGTGTTGATGTAAAGGCATTAATATCCACGGGAAGTTTGAGTTTGGAAAATAACATACATGAATTCTGAAATCCTTCTTATCCAAGAACACAGTTGGGTGAAGTTTGTTCCACTCGTCCACTGCTTCATTCCACTTATTCTGTAGAATTGGGGATTGAAGTCAAACAAATGAGAACAATTTGTCCACAAGAGCACTTGTGTTATGATTTGCACCTGCAACTCAATAATAATTGAAAATGAAAATGCTCTGGTTCGTTTAGCCATTTTATTTATTTATTTATTGTTTGTTTGTTTGTTTGTTTGTTCAATTAAACTGCATGTTTCCATTGATTTTTTTGACACAAGAAAAAGCTGATCTGAAATTGATATGAATAAATGTGAAATTGATCACAGTGATTTGAAACTGTAATGCAATGAAAATGTCAAACTGCTTTAGACATGCAGTTAAAAAAAAAATAAAAATCAACACCTTCAAACATCTACCAGCGACTCAAAATATTCTACAGTGTTGTGGTATAAATTAATTAAATAAGAAGTGTGATGTTTTGATTTGGTGATGGGATACAACAGTTAATCACATTTTTACTTAAAATTCTTTTTCTGTTAATTCCTTCCATTCTCACTGTTCCATTTAGCAACTATTGAATATCAGAGTGCTGGGGTGTATTCCAGAAGGCAAGTTTAACTTACCGTCACATATACCCTGAACTCTCGGTTGATAAACCCAAACCTTGCTTACTCAAGGTATGCTGGTTCCAAAAACGTGTCCAGGAGTTAGTTCATTCAACTCAGGCCATGGCCACATGTACACAAGTATTTTTATAAACAGAGTTTTTCATCCTTCCGTTTAAAAAAATAAATAAAATCTCTGTCCACATGAAAAGGCAAAAGCATGCTATGAAGCACTGTCAAGAGCATGCCAAACCAACAGGTGGCGATATGATTTCAACTCGTAAAGCCATGTTGGCCGATCAAAAGCCTGAAAAAGTTTCCAGTAGACGGCGATAACAGCGCATGCTCCAGTGTCACAAGCCAAAATCTTCGGTTTCTCTGTCTACACGATAACACTGCAACCGGAGTTTTTGAAAATCTTCACCCTGGCAGGAGTTTTCAAAAATGTTCGGTTTCAGTGACCTGGTGCTGCAGACGAATGGCTAAACCACATACAAATGTCCGAAATCGGAGGCAAATCGGTGCTGGCTCATGCAAGTGACAGTCACGTGGTGTGAATTATCAAAGAGACAATCTGAGGGAATCGTCGATGCATCGTCGACGCCTGTGAAATATTTGCCATGCTAAATATTCTATGTTGGCAATTCAAAATCCTGCTGTGTGAAATGAATTCTGACTGAAAAATACATCGCCAATGACCTACAGCCAATGAGAGAGCAAGATACAGAGCAGCAGGAAGTCCGGGGAGGAATTACATGAAACATAGTTTGTGTACAGAGTTGTTGGCGATTCTTCCTATTGTAAAGTCATGCAGTGTGTAACCTCCTGTCGCCGATCCATCGTGCAATGTGAACACAGCAGCAAATGAATGCTGCCCCAGATAGTCGTGCAGTGTGAAAACAACGGCGATCCGACGACTTTGAAAATCATGCAGTGTGAACTCGGCATTAAACATACCCCTGTATGTCACGTAACCAGCTTTCTGGAATACACCCCTGGTGTAACATTTATATTTGCTGTAGTTTCCAGTTCATTGATTTCATTTTCTCATTCACCATTAGTTGCCATAGTTTCTGATCATGCCCTTGTTTGTCTCCCAGGTTACTAATTAATTCTCCTGTGTATCATTTGGTTTCCTTGTTTGTTCCATTGTGTATATATAGCCCTCAGTTTCTGTTGTTCATGGTCTGTTGTCATCATTACTTTGCTTATTTATTTTTTTTTAATGCTCGTCATTTTGGATTATCTGTTGCCTTTGAATAAAACTGCTGCATCTAGAACCAGCTACATTTCTCCTCTGCTCGAACTGACTAGGATAACACTTTTAAGTAATTTAAATAGAGTAATAATGGAACAAATTGTATTTACCCATTGAAAAAATGACAGTTTCTAATCGTATAGTTTAGTTCAGAAGTTTAAGTTGGTATGATACTTATTCAATATGATTCTATTCACAGCAGTGTATCACTCACAAAAATAAAATGCACTGCATTTCAGAATCCAGTGGCAATGAAGAAATACAGGACAAAATAAGGAAGAAGAGTTAAAGAAGATTAGCAAAATCTAAAATTGTCCATGCTGTTTCCTCTATAATGTTTTGGGACAAAGAAAACATTTTTGACCCATTTTTAATTGATAATGTAACTGCTGATGAATGAATTTGAAAATTTTGAGTACCATCTTAGCAAATCACATTCAAAGCAAATGTCTCAAAATTCATTGGCTGGCACTTCAGCAATGATCATACTGTTAAAGCAACAAAAGAATTTAAGTTAAAAACTGAGAAATCCCCTAGCTGAAGGAACTAACACCACAAGCACAGAGCATCACCAGAGAAGATACTCAGCACCAATGTCTATGAGTCACAAACATACTACTGTATATGAAGGATTATATTACATATATATAATAGAATGTACAGATATTACATTAATGCCATTGATTTGTGATTTGTCCAAATTAGTTGTAAAATGTCCTCTTTTACCTCTAAGATTCTTTTGTTTTTGTATTCAGCTTTCGTTATTCTGGTCTCTCCCACACACTTCGGCAGGCATCTCTTCACAACATCCTCAAGTTTCATTCGGGCATCTTTCAGCTCATCCTTAGTGGAGTACAAGATCTCCTCAAAGATGTGATCTGATAGAGTGAGAACATTTGCAAATAAAATGTATAAATACAAATATAAGTCTTCTCTGGTAAAATGAAAACAACTAAATAGAAAGCATAACATTAAATATGCCATAGATGAGGAAGATGCTTTGTACCAACTTTAATTTAATTTAATTATTTACAATCCCAAGCATGTTTTCAACTGACCGGTCAGTTTGATGAACTCTTTCATTGCTCCTGTTGTTAGGTTCTCATCACCTCTTTGATTGTTTAGAATATTTAAGAGCTTCTTCTTGATATCTTCTTGTATTTTGGATACAGCAATTGGTGAGAGCTTAGTGACGCTGTCTTTTGCTGCTAAGAGGGCTTCTGAGATTCTAATAAAAAAAAATAATAATAATAATAAAAATATATATACATATTTTTTAAAATATTTGTGTTTTTCTAGTTCCGTGTTGTTTATTGGTTCAATAAACAACTTAACATGGAACTAGAAAAACACAAATATTTTAAAACTGGAATACAGTCAACATAAACATACTTCTCTTCGATGATGTTGACGATCTTGTGCTGGTAGGCCTGCAGATACAGAGTGTATCTGGTGTGAAACATGTCATAAATATTATCAGCCACCTGTGAGAAACAGAGAGATGAATTAGAGCACAGGCTGAAAATGTGGTTTAGTGATCTAATAACAAAACACTGACCACTGGTGATCAGATCATCAAAAATACATCTTAATATCAGATGGAAGCAGAGCCATAATTTTACACCTGCTAAACTGAATGACACATCAGGTGATTAGATGAACTGGACCTTTTATTTGTTTTATTTTCATCAAAGCCCCATCTAATAGGTTACATTAACTATACATCACTGGGTTGTCTTATGTTGTTAATATTGAAATGTAAAGGTTTTCATTTTTCATTCATAAATATCTTTATCAAATCTGAACATTGATTTCATGTATATCTTATAGCTACTGATATAAACTGAAATCAATTATGTTTTGTAATGGAGGATGTTAGCCTGTAAGTTTCCATTTTAACTCAGCTGACTGAAGCATTGTTTCAATCATTTCTTATTATTTTACAGGTGATATAATGTTTTATCATACAGCACAGTATAAATAAAGTCAACTTTATGTGGTGTAGGTAATGGATAAAGTTAGTAATATATTATAAGTGCTCTTGTGTATGAGGCACCTTGTCTCTGAAGCAGATGTGATTCCTCCCCTTCACTTTACAGACTCGAGCAGATTTCAGCAGGCGCTGATGGTCAAAGCTGTTTGGGATGCCGAGGTGATGACAGTCTCTGAAAGAGAGAACACAAATATATATTCAGTATTCACTATGATTGAAATCTCTGACTTTATACAAACACCAAACAGTGTGCTGTATCACACAAAAGCAATAGATTTAATCAATTCTATAAATGCTCTATTCAGCTATAATTAATTAAAAAACAAGATTAGTTTAAAAACATATGAATATTTTTGAAAATATATTAATGGCTATACTACATCAAAGGTTCATCATGATTTCTAAATTAATGTATATCTATTTTTCCAATGTAATAATTCTTGTTAAGATTTATTTATACATTTTACCGTGCAAAATAGTCCCATTTGCGCACATCAACGCCATTCCACTGATTTACCACAATCTCATACAGGAAAGACTTGTCCTCAGTCCTGCCTTTCGCTGGCCACTGGAAGAATAATAAATAAATAAATAAATACTCAACAGAAACACTGTATAACTTGTTTGGCGTTTAAATGGCAGTTCACAGGATTTTGTACCTCTGTAGCTGAGGTATCAACTCCCTTTATCAACTCCTGAATAAACCTGAGATCTTTCTCTTCCAGCTCATTTTTCAGTTTTATACTGTTTTCTACTATATCCAGGAACAGCCAAATTGAGGCCTCCTCATGCTATGAGAATAAAACACACAAACACAAATAAATATGAATTCCCACACTGTCATAACTTTTAGAAATAAACAAACAATGTAAACTGTATACAGCTATAAACACAGAATTCTACATTAAACTGGGCATCTACAGTAAATGATAATATTCAAAACAACAACAGTCTTTGAGTGCTACACCTCAGAGTGTCTCATTTCTTGTCAACAGTATCTACACCTGAATTAAGAGATCTATAATTTATTGGTATTGTGGTTTTGTGGCTAGCCACAAAAAACAATTTTGTCTTTCAAAACCCTTTTCAGAACAATGTTTATGAAAATTTAATTATGTTTTTGTGTCCTTTTTGGAGCTTGACTTTTGTGTTTTTGTGAAGAAGAGAAAGCCATACAGGTCTGGGAGGACATGAGGGTGAGAAAATGATGATAGAATGATCATTTATTGCTTTTATGTAAGTGCTGTATCAAAAATGCAAAGCATAATTTGACAAATTTCTGCTTTGAAACCCTCAAGTACACTTGCTCCATGAACTTGTGTTGTGTGTTACTGTACACATTTGTTATGATTGGTATTTGCTAAGACTTGATTCTTTCATCAGTACAATATTTCATTTAGTTTACTCGTATAGTATTCACATTGTTTAAATTTGTCTTTAAGAAAGCACGTTTTTCTTACAGCATTCTGAGCTGTAAAATATGCATGCTAAATTTAAAACACGGTTTTCATTTAATGCACAGTAGGAACGTTTTTCTTCTTACCTTCCACTGATCATCTAAAAAAAAAAAAAAAAAAAAAGGTTATTATATATGACATGTTTCATAAGTGATCACAAAAAACTGAAACTGAAGCCACACTACTGAAAGAATTTCTTTCTCTCTCTCTCTCTCTCTCTCTCTCTCTCTCACACACACACACACAACCCTACACCTAACCCTACCCCTCACACAAAACTACTGACAATTTAATAAAATAAAAAAACAAAAATAAATAATAATAATAAAAAAAAAGCACACACAGTTTAGTGTGTTTTTAAGCCATTTGGTTTACAGGGACACGGGAATTATAAACCTCATACACTTACATTTTAGTACCCATGTCATTATACACATTTGTGTCCTCATAAACCATATATAATGTACCAGAACACATAAACACACACACACACACACACACAAAAAGAAAAAAAAAGTTGATTAATTTTTTTAATGATTAAAAAGTACACTTTATTTTTCAGTAATTTCAGTAACTCCTTTCATGAAATGCCATTATATATGCATTTACTCATTTTCACAATGGAAACCTTTCATTATATTGCATTTTTAACATAGAAGAACTTTACAGTAAATTGTAACCTGGAACATAAAACAAATACATGTACAGTAACAGAGCATCACTCATGTTTTAATGTACTGTTTTGCTACTTTTTTAAATGATGAATAAGGATCTGAAAAGACCATTTGAATGTCTCTTTGAATTGTATATCTGTTAACATGATTACTGTTGAGACAGAGGTATTCATAAAGTAATTAACTAAATATATATATATATATATATATATATATACATACATATAAAAAAGTAAATAGAATGTCTTTTGGAGTCTTTAAAGGCACACTTACCAGGATTTAGATTTGGGGGTTTAGTGATGAAATTGTTCTCATATACATAAGAGAACGGACCACGACCTTAAAGAGAAACATAACAGGATAATATATTGCATGTTCCATATTTTACACAATAACTATTTTATACTGTCTTCATTTGACATGAATCACATAATTTGCTATAAAAATGTGTGAGGAGATCTTCAGTTAAAAGAATATGAGTTTCATTTGTGAACTATACCTCTACACATACACTACCAGTCACAAGTTTGTGAACAGTAGGATTTTTAATGTTTTTTAAAGAAGTCTCTTCTGCTCACCAACCCTGCATTTATTTGATCCCAAATACAGCAAAAGCAGTAATATTGTGAAATATTATTACTATTTAAAATAACTGCTTTCTATTGTAATATATTTTAAACTGTAATTTATTCCTGTGAGGCAGTGCTGTATTTTCAGTATCATTACTCCAGTCTTCAGTGTCACGTGATCCTTCAGAAATCATTCTAATATGCTGATTTGCTGCTCAACAAACATTATTAGTGCAAATAGCCGCTGCCATAATAAGTGTAAATAGCGATAGATGCTATTTACACAGTGCAAATAGCATATTTTCTTAGCGATACTATTTATACTAAGTGCATATAGCAGTATTTTTTAACGATATGCAAAGTGCAAAATAAGTGTAAATATAGGTGCAAATAGCTATATATTTAAACTATATTAAAAAGCAAGATTTTCTGCTATTTATACTACTTATTGCAAATAGCGGCAATTATCTGCACCTCAGTATCATAGTACATTATAAAACAGTAGCAATAATAACGTACTGAGTGTAAATTATAGTTTTAATTCAAATTATTAAATGGATGCCTCCTTATTGGGACAATAAAGCCCTCCCTACACCTACCCTAACCCTACTCGATTTTCAACTTTTTGATTATTTCCTTCATTTTTATTGAAAATAAATGCCTTTCCGATGCGATTTTGAACTCGGGTGGATCGCGTCAAAAAGCATGTGCCTTACCATCTACGCAACTGAAACTGATGTTTGATGACCGTCTTTTGTCAGTGTTGACTGTCCCAATCACACGTTAGTGGGTGGAGTTAGTGTAAATAGCCTCTGCCAACAAGGCGGGCTATTTGCACTTAGTGTAAATAGACACTCCGTATTATTTTTATTATTAACAATATTTACAACAGTTGAATACATTTTTTTTCAGGATTCTTTGATGAACAGAAAGATCCAAAGATCAGCATTTTTTTTTTTTTTTATCAGCAAATCAGATTATTAGAATGATTTCTGAAGGATCATGTGACTGGAGTAATGATGCTAAAAAAATCAGTTTTAAAACTACAGGAATAAATTACATATATAGTGAATAGCTCAAGTGTGCTTGTTTCATGATGCTCACCTAAATTGTAGCACAGAGCGGCAATTTGGACACACAGGACATCTTTCTCATCAAACTCCTGTTGTTTCTCTTGCAGAACTTTGGCCAGACGTCCTGCTAAATATGCCGCACTTATACAAACAGACAAGACATCATTTAAAACAAAGCACAGGATAAATTCAGCTTTTTCATCATTTGAACAGTTGATTGATTCATAAGCTTAGAATCTGATTATCTATATTGAATTCTGTGGTGATGGCCATTAGTAGCACTAGGGACAAAAGAAAAACAATGTAATTTTTTATTTTTTTTTTAATATATGTATATATATATGCTTCTTTTAGTAATGCCTAGTTTCTTCTAATCTAAATTAGTAACAACCGAATGAAACAAAAGGTATTTTTAAGAAACAGAACAGACAGAAAGATCTTCCCTAACATCATTTACTGAGAAAAGGCTGAGGTTCAAAATACATATCGTCTTTTCAACTTTAAGAAACATATATAGGGGTAAATCAACCACACCACATTTCAACTTGAAGCTAATGAACATGTTTTAATATGTTAGCATATTGCACATAATGGAATGTTAATTTCAACGATGAAGCCATTTAAGGATTTTTGACTATTTTCTTCTTCCATGTTTCAAATTAGTACAGAATAGATACAGCCATCTTAGAGATGATGTCCACCTTAAATTTTAGAAGCAAACTGGTGTTACTGAAAATTACATTGTTTTATACCTAGCCTTTGTGCAATGCTAACTCTAAAAGCAAAAGGTGTCCTTAAATAGTAATACGATTTTACATTATTAAAACAATATTTTTTTTCTATAGCATTTTTCTCTTAGAACAGATGAGTTAGGGTGATATTTTGTTTGTGCAAATTTCACTACATTGTTACACTTCAAAAGGTAAATATAATATGGTTATGCATTAACTAGCATGAACTAATCATGAACTATATATTTATATACCAATTATTAACCTTTGTTAATTTTAGTTGTCAGTTAATGTTAAATGATTAACCTGAGAGAACAACTTCTCATCTTCAAATCTTAAAATGTTGATATTAACATTAACTAAGATTAATAAATGCTGTAGAAGTATTGTTCACTGTTATTTCATGTCAACTAATGTAGTCAATTAATTTTAACAAATGAAACCCTACTGTAAAATATATAATTTCATAATTCAGACAAAAGGACCATTTTCAAGGGGTTTAAATGATTTTTCAAAGCACTTCGTGTGTGTGCATAATAAAAATAAAAATAAAAACAAATCTTACCCAAGAGAGTGTTCGAAGCGAGTGTGAGTGGCTCCAGGATACACCAGGTATGTTCCTCCCAGCTGTTTAATGTGTCTGAGTCTCTGGAACTGAGGAGTGTCAATGATCTTCACCAGCAGGGGGTGCAGCTCCATGTGTCCATGAATGGGGTCATTGAAGATCTACAGGACAGAAAGCAGGCAAATACATGCACAAACATAGACTTTGCCACCCGAAAGTTTGGAAATGCATTAGGAAAAGTGGGGCTTTGGACAATATCAGTACATTTCTGGAATTCAGTAGGCAATCGATACAGGAATTAATGTGTTCAATTTTATTCACATTAATTCTCTCACCCATCCAAATAAAGGTTAAAAAAAGCAATAATAATATTTAACTTTAATTTTTACCTTGCCTGAGGTGCTTTGATCATCTTGGGATTCCACGATTGTGGATTCTGTGGAAAAAAAAGGCATAGCATTGCAAATCCTAAGTGTAAAAAATATTTTTATTTTGTTTTATCATCCAAACTCAACTGGACATTTCAACATTAATTGGAAGCTGGTCATTTCATGATTATGTATGTATCATGCAAACACCTTCAAGTCAATTCATGTTACTAGAAATCCAAACAATGTAGCTGATAAATGGGTTCTGGGTAATTTAAAGTGTTTGGCCAAAAGTGCTAAGGAACCTTAAAGGAATAGTTTGCCGAAAAAAAGCTAATTCTGTCATTATTAACTCACTCTCACTCACTATCAAGTAAACGTATGTCTTTTATTTTAAGGCAAATACGATAGCAGTGAGATAGAAAACTAAAACTTGATAGGGTTTGCTAAGTGTCAGATATTTTACTTTCCAGTAAGCAGTGCCATGCAGGAACACGTAAAAAGAGTGAATATATGCAATAGACCTTAAGATAGAAGAATGAGTTAAATCAAGTAGTGCGTGACAATTTAGCATTAATATTGCACTATTATATGTGCATCATGTTTGTAATTTGCGCTTCACCTTATGATATTTATCATTTTGTATCGGTGCGTATGTGCGTATGT
>JAFVLL020040436.1:0-12222 GCA_021397915.2 Tor tambroides
AGAGTTTTTCCTTTAACTGTTTTTTTTTTTTTGTGAATTAATATTGTAACAGGTGGTTTTTGTTTTTTGCTATCCTGGTTAATTTTAAATCTTGTCAGGATTAGTCCTGACTGGCGCCTGAACATTTCCTTTAGAGCTTATATAAGCTAGGGCGGCCACCACCGTTACATCCCTTTAAGGGTATTCTATAGTCTTTGTAATACCTAGAATATGTTCTGGAGGCAGACACACTCTGTCAGTTTAAATATAGATTAAAGACCCATCTCTTTAAACTAGCATACACAACACATGATCACATTTAGCTTGTTAGCTTGCATAAATTAGGTCAACCGGAAGCGGGAACGCTTGCCATAAGACCCAATGTATGCTTATTATTCTCTCTGATTCGTCCTTATTGGGTTACCTTATCCAGTCTGCGTTCAGATCAGATGGTAGACCTGCACCTTATGATGACAGCTCACAACAGCCCTGAATATCAGTGGAGGCCATGACACCTAGACGAGCCCATAGAGACAAATCCTCTGTAAAGATCTCACTGCCACAATAGCTATCGGCACCGATCCTCAGTGAAGACTACAGGAACCTGACAAGTCGTCTACACAGTCCCTGTGGCCAGCTTCGACTCCTTCATCATGTGATGTATCTCTATATTCAAGCAGAAGTACTTCGATGAATATTCTGAATGATACCAATCCACAATTTGACTTGTGATGCAGCCTGTAATTAAACCACAGCAGGTTGGTTCACCTGGCCAGAAGAGAACATGGCCCGCCAACTGAGCCTGAAGTTTTTTTTTTAATCCATTTCTGTTACCGATGGAGTTTGGGTTCCTTGCCACTGTCGCCTCTGGCTTGCTTAGTTGGGGACACGTAATATTATTTATTCGACTGTGCAGACATTATTGGGTGAGAACTGAACTGAGATGGATGACAACATCATTGTTTTCTCCAGAGCAGCTTTACAGCTTAATTGAACTACTTTCATAATTGATGATCTTTACACAGTAATTTAATGGAACTGAATCACAACTGAACTGACACTATTGTTTATTCAGAGCTGCTTTAAAGCACAATTGATCTCTGAACCATCATTTAACCATTATTTCTGTTTATCCCTTTAAAGCTGTATTGATATTGCATATAGTGCTATTTAAATAAAGGTGACTTGACTTGAAGATTTATGTTTATTTAATTTCATTTCCACAAAACAGGTCTCTATGATCCGTTTCATATATGTGATTCATACATGAAAATATCAAGTAGCTGAATGTAGCAACCAACAGTTGATGGTAGCCATTGACTTCCATAGTATTTTTTTTCATTCTTGGCTACCATCAAATGTTTGGTTACCAACATTCTTCAAACTATACTCTTTTGTGTTCAGCAAAGAAAGAAATTCATACAGGGTTGGAACAATATGAGGCTGACTAAATGATGGCAGAATTTTAATTTTTGTTCCAAACCTGTATGAGCTTCTTTCTTCTGTGAACACAAAATAAGACACTCCCTTTAATGCAATGACAGTTTAGTTATGTTGCATTGGATTGGATTTTTTTTACTTCCTGCATAATTTCAGATGATCAAAATCATCTTTCCACTGGCTCCAGGGCTGTTGATGATGTCTTCATGAGCCTGGGATGCTTTATCAAGTGTATATTCAGAACCAATGACAGGTTTCAACCAGCCTGTCTCCATTCCTGCAAAAAGAGCTGCAGCACACTCGGATGTTTCCTTCTGTCAAAGACACAGATAAAGAAAACCTGTCTGTATCTTACCATAAATCCTTTGCAAAATAAGATTCGTCATAGGTGATGATGAATAAATGCATTTTATTCCAAGCATAAATTCTAGAAAGCAAGAAAATTTTAAATATGTAATGTCAGGAAGCCCACCGTACATTAGTTGCATTGTATAAAGCCACACCAGTGATGCTGGTCTCTTTCATCATGGTGTCTCTGGGGTTGATTTCAATAGGGCCTCTAGAGCCAACAATCTGAAAGGAAGAACAATATGATGAAACAAAAACAAAAATGTTCAAAACACTTACTAAACAAACACAACGTACTTACAGTAACTCTGCCACCAAAGTCAAGCAACTGAAGATCATTACTGAGGTTAACGTTGGACAACATCTCAATGATCACATTCATGCCTTGTCCACTGGTAGCATTCTAAACACAGGAGACCAGATGAAAAAAATGCCACCTTTATTTTTTATAATCACAAACTATTGGTATATAAAGTTATATCCATGATAAAGTCAGATTAGACTGTGCAATGTGTGACTTACACTACCATTCAAAAGTTCAGAAAGTTTTTCAGAAAAGGGGTCAAAGTTTTTTTTTTTTTTTTTTTTTTAAATATACTCAGCAAGGATGCATTAAATAGATCAAAAGTGACAGTAAAGACATTTATAATGTTTAACAGATTTCTATTTTAAATAAATGCCCTTTTAAACAGCCTATTCATCAAAGAATCGTGAAAAAAGTATCACAATTTCCACAAAATTATTAAGCAACTGTTTTCAGCATTGATAAGAAGAAAGTTTTTTCCCCCCCATCAAATTTCTTAACGTGTAATATTTGTATGGACATAAAAAGATTCAACAACTGAGACATAATTTTCACAGACATTTGTTTAACAGAAATGGAATGATGAGTCCCTGAACAAAGCAGGGGTCAATATCAAAGTATCAGTCAGTATGTAGCAGTCTGTATGTGGTGTGTCCACCAGCTGCTTTAAGTACTACATTGAATCTCATCTTAATGGACTAAAGCCCTATTCAGATGGTAATTATTTCTCATGGGGACGTAAGTTATTTTCACCATTTATAGGCGGTAATAAGTAATTTTATTGCCATCTGAATTTAGAATGTCAGTGTTTCTCTCTCACCACCCGTGTAAATTTATTAATCAAATAATAAATAGGATTATACACTTAGGTCCATATATATTTGGACACCGGCACATTTTTTGTTACTTTAACTGCTGACCAGAAAATATTCAAGTTACAGTTATATAATGAATGTGGCCTTAAAGTGCACACTCTGAGCTTTAATCTCATCAAAATTGGAGGAAAGGTTAAGGAATTACAGCTCTGTACTACACCCCTTTTTCAAGAGACCATAATTAATTACACAATTGACTCAACAGCTGTTTCTCGGAAAGGCATGGGCTATTCTTTCGTTATTTCTACATCAGTTAAGCAGGTAAAATATCTGGAGTTGATTCTAAGTGTGCCATTTGCATTTGGAAGCTGTTGCTGTGAACCCAAATCCATCAGAGAGATAGCAGGAAGATTAGGAGTGGCCAAATCAACAGTCTGGTACATTCTGAGAAAAAAAGAACACACTAGTGAGCTCAGCAACATAAAAAGGCCTGGACGTCCACGGAGCACATCAGTGGTGGATGATTTGAGAATCCTCTCTATGGTAAAGAAAAACACTTTCACAACATCCAGCCAAGTGAAGAACGCTTTCCAGGAGGTAGGCGTGTCATCTAAAAAATCCAGACCACTTCTGGAAAAGCATTCTTTGGACGGCCGAAATTAAGATCAACCTGTACCAGAATGATGGGAAGAACAAAAGTATGGAGAAGGCTTGGAACAGCTCATGATCCAAAGCATACAACTTCATCTGTGAAACATGGTGGAACAGTGTGATGGCATGAGCATGCATGGCTTCCATTGGCACTGGGTTACTGATGTTTATTGATGACGCGACAGAGGACAGAAGCAGCCGGAAGAATTCTAAAGTGATTCAGTCAAATGGAGCAAAGTTGATTGGGCAGAGCTTCATAGTACAAATGGCGATGACCCAAAACATACAGCAAAAGCAACCCAGGAGTTTTTGAAGGTAAAAAAGTGGAATATTCTGCAATGGCCAAGTCAATTTCCTGATTTCAACCCGATTGAGCATGCATTTCACTTGCTGAAAACAAAAAACTAAAGGCAGAAAGACCCACAAAGCAGACAATAACTTAAGGCAGCTGCAGTAAAGGCCTGGCAAAGCATCACAAAGGAGGAAACCCAGTCTCTGGTGATGTCTATAGCCCTATTCGGACGGTAATTGTTTCTCAGGGGGACGTAAGTGATTTTCACCATTTACAGGGGGTAGTTGGTGATTTTAATGCCTTCCGAATCCAAGATGGTGTTTTTCTCTCACCACCCCCATAAAAATCCCTGGCCGAATTACCTACTGTTTTTTGACAAACACCAAGGTCGTGTGGTAATTTAATTGCCGTCCGAATCCACATCTCTGAGTTTACGAGAAAAAAATCGATTGAAAATTCAGTGTTTAAACCCTTTTTGAGCACTCTCGAACACTGTTAAGTTGTACTTCAGTGTAATTTGCATACATATTTATTTCTGAAATTATGGAAATTTAAAACAACAATACTTCATAACTGCTCCACCACAGTGACTGGGAGCAGAAAGAGAAGAAAAGCACGTAAACATTTGAAATGGGTCTTTATTATGGCAGAAGCAGGTATGCCCTAAAAGAGCAAGACATGGGTGTGATGTTGCGTCTTTCTAAAGATGTCATTCCACCCTTGTGTTTCTGGATGTGGTCGTTACCTGGCGCCGGATGACAGTCACGATTGCTGCATCACGTATTTGGGCGTTGAGCACGCTGAGGCACCCTTCGTGGATGAGTCATGCCGTCATTGTAGTGGCATGGCCATCGTGGCATTGCGACTGAGACTCCGGTACATCAAAAAAGGTGGAGGCCCCTTACCTATGCCCCAAACTAGTCTCTCTTCTGTTCTGCAAAAGAGGGCTACTTCAGTGAATAGACAGGGTTGCCTGAGGGTTACAGTGGGGGCAAACCTGCCAAGTGAATCTCCGTGGGGCCCCCATTCCTCTAACACGCCGCAAGCTGTGGAGCTGGGGGTCCGGCCATTTAATTCGGAGCTCCTCCGGACAATCAGATGTCGATCGCGGCATCGGAGGGTGAGCTGGACTTTGGGGATGAGGACTTGGCTGCGTTGCCCCCTTCAGGGAGAGTAGCGTTGTCTGAGCCTGACCCAGAATTAATGGCTATGCTTTCCCGGGCTGTCAAGACGGTCGGGCTCGAGTGGAGAGAGTCACTGTGTCCTAAACTGTCGAGTTCTGAGCCAGGGCTGATGCAGGAGCTGCGCACAGCGAATGTACCTCGCCCTGAGAGCGACGAAAGTCACTGCGCACTCCCTGGGTTAGACGATGGCCACGTTGATGGTCCAGGAACGCCATCTCTGGCTGAACCTGGCGGACATGCGGGAGACCGACAAATATCGTTTTCTCGACTCCCCTATCTTCCAGGCCGGCCTATTCGGCGATGCAGTCGAGAGCTTTGCCCAACAGTTCTCGGATGCCCAGAAGCAGACAGAGGCTATTAAGCACATTCTGCCTCGGCAGCCCACTGCTGCTTTCACCCCGCCGCCGGCTGCAGCTGCTCCGCCTGCTTGTCGCCAAGGACGCCCCCCGCAGCTTCCTCCGCCCCTGCTCAGCCTCAGCAGCAGCGTCCACCACAGCGGGGAGTTGCCGCAGGGGTGTGGCGCTGCCCGTGCAAGTGATAATGTAAGCAGCCCTGAGACGGGCAACCCAGAGATGGAGGGGACAGATCTTCGGGAGATGGTGACCGCACCACTCCCTACCCCGGAGGAGGGCCAGGTGGAGAATCTTTTGTTTCCTTTTCTTTTTGTTCCACCCAAACCATCAAAAAAAGAGCAGTTTCCACTATCTCTGGGTTCCAAGAGGGCGTGGATGACACTGTGTCACACTATGCCTGGCCAGCCTCATCCCCCTCTTTTGTCGCTAGCGGGCAGCAGGGCCTGGTTCGAGGATGCCATGCCTTCTCCCGTGCCCCCTGCCCAACCGTGGAGCCAGGTAGGTGTTGCACCGCACACCCAGACCCCGCTTCGGGACGCGATGCCTTCCGAGTCGGGTCCCTGTCCTCCATTATGCTGCCCCACCGTGAGTATATCTATGGTTCCTTTGGTCGTGCTTGTACAGTCTCTGGGATCCCGTCTAGCGCTTCCCAGCCCAGCTCATTCGGACCATCAGACTCGGCTATGCGATTCAGTTCGCCCGGCGTCCCACCAAGTTCAGGGGCATCCAGTTCACCTCCGTGCTGACCAAAGATGCTCCTGTCTTATGGGCAGAAATCGCAGTCCTGCTGGCGAAGGACGCAATAGAGACGGTCCCTCCAGCCGATGTAAGGTCGGGGTTTTACAGCCCTTACTTCATTGTACCCAAGAAGAGCGGTGGGTTACGACCGATCTTGGACCTGCGAGTTTTGAATCGGAGTCTTCACAAGCTACCGTTCAAAATGCTCACGCAGAAACGCATTTTCGAGTGCATCCGTCCCCGAGATTGGTTTGCAGCGATCGACCTGAAAGACACGTCTCGATTCTCCCTCGGCACAGGCCGTTTCTCCGCTTTGTGTTCCAGGGGCGGGCATATCAGTACAAAGTCCTTCCCTTCGGGCTGTCCCTGTTGCCCTGCGTCTTTACGAAGGTTGCGGAGGCGGCCCTTGTTCCCATGAGAGAACACGGCGTTCGCATTTTCAACTATCTCAACGACTGGCTCATTCTGGCTCAGTTGCGGGATCAGTTGTGCGAGCATAGGGACATGGTGCTCAGTCACCTCAGCCAGTTGGGACTTCGGGTCAATTGGGAAAAGAGCAAACTCTCTCCAGTGCAGAGGATCTCATTTCTTGGTATGGAGTTGGACTCGGTCAACCTGACAGCACACCTCACAGAGGAACGTGTTCGGTCAACGTGTTCCCAAGATAGGCATGGCAATGCGGCACACACCGAGTGACGATCACTCTGGCCTGTTGCCAAACTTTCAGCCTGTGGTTGGACCCTGCATTTCTATGGGCAGGAGTTCCCCTTGTACAGGTGTCCAGGCATGCTGTTGTGTTCACGGATGCCTCCACCACAGGCTGGGGTGCCACGTACAATGGGCATGCAGCTTCGGGGTTGTGAATGGGCCCCCATCTGCATTGGCACATCAATTACCTCGAGTTGATTACAGTATGTCTTGCGCTGGGCCGATTCAAAATGCTGCTACGAGGCAAGCACGTACAACGCTGCGACCATTGCGTACATCAACCACCAGGGCAGTCTACGCTCCTGTCGTATGTCGCAACTCACCCGCCATTTCCTCCTATGGAGTCAGAAGCATCTGAGGTCACTTTGTGCCATTTACATTCTGGGCCTGCTCAATCATGCAGCCGACGAGCTTTCACGGCAGCATGCACTTCCGGGAGAATGGAGACTCCATCACCGGGCGATCCAGCTGCTATGGAGACACTTCGGAGCCGTACAGGTAGACCTGTTTGCCTCTCCAAACACGTCCCAATGCCAGCTGTTCTATTCCCTGACCGGGGGAACCCTCGGCACAGATGCACTGGCGCACTGCTGGCCCCAGGTCCTAAGCAAGTATGCGTTTCTCCCAGTGAGCCTACTTGCACAGACACTGTCAAGTCAAGTCAATATTATTTGTATAGCGCTTTTAACAATGCAAATTGTGTCAAAGCAGCTTTACATTGGCTTGATATAAAGCTGGGTGGCTTTATATCAGCTTTACAGTTTTTAGATGGGGAAATAGTTTGTTGAAATAGTGTCATTCTCCTCTGGCCAGACAAAATCAGCAGTTTAAATCTAGGCTAAAGCAGAGTCAGATTGTGCAAAGGACTTATCTGGTTCCTGTGGTCTTATCCCGATGGCCGTCTTGGAGAAAGGGTCTTCACTGGGGATCAGCCTCTGGGGCTCATCTAGGTGTCCTGGCTGTAGAGATCATCTCTAGGTGCTGATCCACCATCTGATCTGGATACGGACTGGATCCGGGTGGCTGCAGTGACTATCTGATCTGGATACAGTCTGGATCTGGGTGGCTACGGTGACCTCGGAATAAGAAACAAACAGACTAATATTAGCGTAGATGCCATTCTTCTAACAATGTAACAAGTACATAGGGTGTTTTGGGAAGTGTTCCCGGTTCCAGTTGACCTAATTAATGCAGCCTAACAATCCTTTAATGGATTTGAATTATAGAAATGTGATGTGTGTATTATGTGTAAACCAGGTTAAAAAGATGGGTCTTTAATCTAGATTTAAACTGACAGAGTGTGTCTGCTTCCCGAACAGTGTTAGGTAGATTGTTCCAGAGTTTTGGCGCTAAATAGGAAAACAGTCTCCCGCTCGCAGTTGATATTGATATTCTAGGTATTATCAAATGGCCAGAGTTTTGAGATTGCAGCAGACATGAAGGACTATAATGTAATAAGAGCTCACTCAAATACTGAGGTGCCAAACCATTCAGGGCCTTATAGGTAATTAGCAAAATCTTAAAATGTATACAATGTTTAATAGGGAGCCAGTGCAGTGTTGACAGAACCGGGCTAGTGTGGTCATACTTCCTGTGCAAAGTCAGGGAGGACGAGGAGCAGGTCCTGCTAGTTGCAGCTTACTGGCCCAACTGGACCTGGTTCCCGGAACTGATGCTCCTCGCGACAGCCCCTCCCTGGTGCATTCCTCTGAGGAAAGATCTACTTTCTCAGAGACGGGGAACACTCTGGCACCCAGGTCCAGATCTGTGAAACCTCCACGTGTGGTCCCTAGACCGGACGCGGAGGTCCTAGGTGATCTGGTAGACACCATCACTTTTGCAAGTGCACCCTCTACGAGGCATGCCTATACCTTGAAGTGGAACCTTTTCATTGAATGGTGCTCTTCTCACCGGGAAGACCCCCGGAGATGCCCGATCAGAGCTGTGCTTTCCTTCCTCCAGGAGGGGTTGGAGCGAAGGCTGTCTCCCTCCACCCTAAAAGTGTATGTTGCCGCAATTGCCGCACATCACGATCCTGTAGACGGTGAGTCTTTGGGGAAGCACGACCTGATCATCAGGTTCCTGAGAGGCGTGAGGAGCCTAAATCCTCCTTTCCCAAACCCCGCACCCTTTTGGGATCTCCCTCTGATGCTTATGGCATTGCAGAGGGCCCCTTTTGAGCCGCTGCAGTCTGCAGAGCTGAGAACTCTGTCAATAAAGACAGTGCTATCAAGAGGGTAGGGGACCTGCATGCATTTTCGGTCAATGAATCGTGCCTGGAATTCGGGCCAGGCGACTCTCACGTTATCCTGAGACCCTGGGCCGGATATGTGCCCAAGGTTCCCACCACGCCTTTCAGGGATCAGGTGGTGAACCTGCAAGCACTGCCTTCGGAGGAGGCAGACCCAGCCCTAGCTTTGCTCTTTCCCGTTCGCGCTTTGCGCATATATGTGGACCGTACGCAGAGCTTTAGGACCTCAGAGCAGCTCTTCGTCTGTTACAGAGGCCAGCAAAAGGGAAAGGCTGTCTCCAAGCAGAGGTTGGCCCACTGGATAGTAGATGCCATCGTCTTGGCGTATCAAACCCAAGGCGTGCCTTGCCCCCTCGCGTTGAGAGCAATGTTCCCTCTAATTTTTTTTTTCTTGCTGAGCAAAACTTCTCTATTGGGCGGACATTTCGGCCACCTGAGCAAAAACATTCTTTATACCATACCTGTACAGTGCGCATGCAAAAAAGTGTGTGATTTTTAACTTTAATGTGCTATTTATATTTGATTTGACCCTTGACTAAATGATGTACATTTTAGGTTACCTGAGAAAACATTTTTTCTTTACAGTATAATACACTGCCATTCAAAATTTTGGGATCAGTGAAGTTTATTAAAGAAGTTTCTTATGCTCATCAAGGCTGTATCTTTTTGATAAAAAATACTGAATATTATTTCACAAAATAATATTGTGAAATATTATTGCAATTTAAAATAAGTTTAATATAATTTATTATATAATTTATTCCTATGAAACAAAGCAATTTTCAGCATCATTACTCTAGTCTTCAGTGTCACATGATCCTTCAGAAATAATTCCAATATGCTGATTTTATAAAAAATGTTGGAAACAGTTGTGCTGCTTAATATTTTTTGGGACCTGTGATATTTTTTCAGGATAATTTGATAAATAAAAAGTTAAAAAGGACACTGTTTATTCAAAATAGACATTTTGTGTTAGAATATACACTACTATTCAAAAGTTTGGGGTCAGTAATTTTTTTTCTATTTTTAAAGAAATTAATACTTCTTTAAAAAGAATTCAGCAAAGATGTGTTAAATGGATAAAAAGTGATAGTAAAGACTTATATTGTTAGAAAAGATTTCTATTTTGAATAAATGCTGTTATTTTTAACTTTTTATTAATCAAAGAAAAAAGTATCACAGGTTTCAAAAAAAAAAAAAAAATTAAGCAGGCCAACAGTTTCAACATTGATAATAAATCAGCATATTAGAATGATTCCTGAAGGATCATGTGACACTGAAGACTGGAGTAACGATGCTGAAAATTCAGCTTTGCTACACAGGAATACATTTTATTTTAAATTATATTAAAATAGGAAACCAATATTAGAAATTGCAATAATGTTTCACAATATTACTGTTTTTTTTCTGTATTTTTGATCAAATAAATACATCCTAGATGAGCATAAGAGACTTATGTCAAATTGACACCGTGCTGCGTTGTCACGGGAACATCCCAGCTGAAGATAATGAGGAAATTACGCTCCCTTCACCAAGTGCATTCCAAATGACAACATAATGGCACGCACGTGCCCTGCTCACTTCAAATTCCCCACTCCAAGGGGATAGGGATGATCACTTCCATTTGGAATTTGCCCGTGAACCGTTCGGTACACGATACACGTACTGTTACACCCCTAGTCCATATGTGTAATCTCCACATGATACCTCTCCGCGGGCAGAATGTGGATTCTGCAGCATCCCTGGGAAGGGCACGCTTTCCCAGTGTTATCCAATAGTCTTACTGTGTGGCTGCTGAGAAGTTTGCGATTGTAGCTCTGTGTAGCTTCGATTTTCTGTTGAATCTCTATCTTACTTTCACTCTCTGTTGTTTAAAGTGATCAAATATAACTTAATTCCCACCATATTCCTGGTATTATCTATCAAACTAATCTAATTTGATCTTCACTTTTTAAAACCACGAGTGCAGAGCGCGTGCAGCGCATTAGCATTCGTTAGCTGGTTAGCTTGTCACTCGCGGTTCCATTCGCACCTATTATTGTTTTTTTTTCTCGCTCCGTTCCATTTCTCTCTCGCTCCGTTTTTCACGAGTTCATCAAACAACAGTGGTAAGTGAATCATTCATCAATCACGGTGAGTAAGGGCTTCTTGCCCTGCTACTGTTGTTTGCACTGTTTGCCACATGTATAGTTTATCTCTCTCTGTCGGTGATGAGGGATTCACATGTGATAAATGCAGGGAAATAGTTAGGCTGACAGAGAATATTTTAGAACTAGAGACACGCATCCAAACTTTAGTTGAGGATAGTAAGAACGTAAGGGCTGTAGATACGGCCTTGGATGCGACTAGCTCAGGGAGTCCTGTACATTGTTCGGTTCCGGTAGAGCCCGTGCAGCAGGGCAACTGGGTGACTGTGAGGCAGCATAATCGTGGGTCAAAAAACCACCCTTCCGTTCCGATCAGAACATCAAACAGATTCTCCCCACTCAGTGACGCACCCACTGAGAAACCTGATGAAAGTGCTCTAGTTATTGGCGATTCTATTGTACGGAACGTGAAAATAGAGACACCAGCCACCATAGTCCAATGTTTACTGGGAGCCAGAGCGCCTGACATCTTGGCAAATTTAAAAGTGCTGGCTAATGCTAAACGTAAATTCAGTATGATTGTTATTCACTTCGGCGCTAATGATGTTCGACTTCAGAATCAGAATCAAAATGAGCTTTATTGGCCAAGTATGTTTACACATACGAGGAATTTGTTGTAGTGACAGAAGCTCCAGAGGGCAACAAAAAGACAGCGAAAGGACAGGACACAGATAATAAAACAATAATATACAAATACACAAATAGGCAAATGTACACAACAGCAAAAAAACCCCAAAACTGTTTGTCCCACTTCAGGTCCTGGGAGATGGTGGTGCCCAGGAATCTGAATGACTCCACTGCAGTCACAGTGCTGTTCATGATGGTGAGTGGGGGGTTTCTCCTGAAGTCCACGATCATCTCCACAGTTTTGAGCGTGTTCAGCTCCAGGTTGTTAAGACTGCACCAGACAGCCAGCTCCTCTGTCTGTAAGCAGACTCGTCACCGTCCTGGATGAGGCCGATCAGTGTGGTGTCGTCTGCAAACTTCAGGAGCTTGACAGAGGGGTCTTTAG
>JAFVLL020040436.1:12320-24215 GCA_021397915.2 Tor tambroides
GGGGGTGCATGCCCTCGGACCCCCCGCGAGCGACTTGGTAACAACCTCCGGCACGTAACAGCACCGCTGCTGGAAAAATTTATAGGGGAAACACTGCACTCTGTCAGTTTAAATCTAGATTAAAGACCCATCTCTTTAACCTGGCGTACACATAACACACTAATACGCTTCTAATATTCAAATCCGTTAAAGGATTGTTAGGCTGCATTAATTAGGTCAACCGGAACCGGGAACACTTCCCATAACACCCGATGTACTTGTTACATCGTAAGAAGAATGGCATCTACGCTAATATTAGTCTGTTTCTTTCTTATTCCGAGATCCCCATAGCCACCCGATCCAGTCCGTATCCAGATCAGATGGTGGATCAGCACCTAGAGATGAATGTCAGCGCAGCCCAGGACACTTAGATAAGCCCCAGAGACAGATCCCCAGTGAAGACCTTGTCACCTAGACGGCCATCGGGACAAGACCTCGGGAACCAGATGAGTCCTCAGCACAAACTGCTGGTTCGTCTGGCCAGAGGAGAACTGGCCCCCCGACTGAGCCTGGTTTCTCCCAAGGTTTTTTCTCCATTCTGTCACCGATGGAGTTTTGGTTCCTTGCCGCTGTCGCCTCTGGCTTGCTTAGTTGGGGACACTTAATTTCCAGCGATATCGTCAACTTGATTGCACAGATACTGTTGTTCCTCTTGACTTGGGTAAAGAGGAACAACAGTAATAACAACAGTAACTCTCTCCACGTAAGCCCTGTCCTATCACCCACCCCAGTAGCCACAGGGGGGAATCAGGTGGCTTACTAGGGGCACTGGAAGGGGCACCATCCGTGGCGCTTTGGTAGGGATTCCAATTTGTCGGTCACCAACGTGACTCGGAGTGACCGACTGAATGGGAACGTCTCAGTTACGTATGTAACCCTCGTTCCCTGAAGGAGAGAACGGAGACGTCCCGTCGCCACGGCCGCTGTACCACCACTGAGCGGCCGGGTCCCCAGCTCGGCTCCTCAGCGAAAACCTGAATATGCCTTGCACCTGCTGCCTCCTTATGCTCATGTTGTGACGAGCAGCAGCTGGATGCAACTATCACATGCCAATGTGCACTGGCTCGTTTAGTTTCCAATCGAAGGAGATTGGTCTCTCGAAGCGATATCCCAATTCGTCGGTCACTGACATGACGTCTCCATGCCCTTCTTCAGGGAACGAGGGTTACATTCGTAACTGAGACGTTTTATCACTGAGGTACCATGTACATTTTTTTGTACAGACATTCACATGAGAAACAATTAACGTCCGAATCGGGCTTTAGAAATATTTGCCAGTTCTTGCTGTGAGATGTTACTGCATTTATCCACCAATGCACTTGCAAGTTATCAAATACATCTAGGGGGTACATATGGTCAAATGTGGGCTGGCATTATAGGGACGATCAGTTTCCTTTCCTGTCTCCCTGAAGCACTGTCTTAGGTGTTTTATATTACGAACATTGCAGTTTATTGCTATGGCCACATCTGTAATCCTCATGCTTCCCTGAAGAAGGACTATAGCATGTTAACACAGGTGAGCAGGAACACTGGACATCTTTCTTCTGGTGTTTTTTTCAGAATCAATAGAAAAGTCTCTTTAATGTCCTATCGTTATTGGAACAGTGACATTTATTTTCTTCTGCCTGTAAACAATTAGTGTTTTAAGGACTGTTCCACAGGTGCATGTGCAATAATTGTTTAGGGATCATCAAAAAAGCATTTTAAATTTTTTAATTTATGTGTTTATTTTTCTATGTTGGCCCTTCTTTATCTGTACTCTCCACATTTTATGTTAGTTTAACATTTATTTACTGCATACACTATGTACACATTTATATATTTATTTACTTTATTATTATTATTATTATTTAATTGCAATGATATATATTTCATAAAACTAATTCAGCTTTGTGACCATAAGACACTTCTTTCAAAAACATGAAAAGCAGTAGGGTACAATGGGGCTAAAGGCACCCCGGGGTAAAAGCCAAATAGGTATAACTGCAGACCGGAGATCTCCAAAATGGGCTTGAACTCCAAAAGTGGGCAGAACCTCCAAAAATGGGGTGGGGACTATTCGCACAAAGACTTTCACCATTGGCTCTGGCTTCAGCCAATTGCTATTGACTTACATTTCAAAATGAAACTTTATAAATTAAACATTGTTTCTATTTGATCTAATATAAAATGTTATATAAATCAATATTCTCTGTGAGAGCAGAGCCCAAAGCTCGTGGCCATGTTTGAACCTCTGCTTAATGATATAAACGAGAATCACCCACGAGCCGTCCCAGCGGAGCGCAGGGGAAAGATTTTACTCTATCGGGGGCGTCCCGGGGCTCGAAAGTCGCAGGGTAGGATGGGGTAGTGGCGCTGGGTGTAACTAAAAAGGTGCCATTAGGTGTGTTCGACTTGAAGCGGCTCTGCGCAGAATGATCAGTGTATGACATCAAAGTACCGCGAGAGCAATTCAAAAGCATAAGGATCCATCTGCTATCTTATCGCTCTCGCGGTACTTTGATGTCATACACTGATCATTCTGCGCAGCGCCGCTTCAAGTCGAACACACCTTCTGTCTGGTGAGGTCCGGTTGGGGAGTTACGGAACGGCCGGCTCAGTGATCTCATATCGCATAATCTTATTAACTGCTTATCTCCTGAACTGCAACTTTCTTTACCACGCTATTCAGCGCCAATCCCGCCGTGCAGCCAAATTCACTGGTTAAGGTTAGAGTCAGGTGTAGGGTAGGTTTAGGGGTTAGCATTTTTGTAGCAGTGTAGGAAATTAACGCTGTGATTGACAACCAATAAAATCTTTAGAATCATCTGCAGGGGAGTTTGCACTGAAACTGACTAGGAGAAAAAACTGCGCATGCGTGTCATGTGCCTGTCTGTCAATGGGAGGAAGCCAGACCCTATTTTGGAGCTCCCACCCCGTTTTGGAGTTCCCGCCCCCATTTGGAGATCTCCAGGCTGCAGTTATACCCTTCTCGTTAAAGGCGCCTTTGATATTATTTGCCTCTAAACCACTAGATGGCATAAAAACGTGGTTTAGCACTTGATGCGATCGCGGGCAGCAGCGCAAAGTTGATTCTGTGCTTAGTATTTTAGTATTTTATGTTTTTTAAAATGTTGTAGATTTAAGTAGCAAATGAGAATGGCTAAAATTAATGCATATATTTTAAGACAAGAGTCTTCTTAACGATTTGCAGTTTTATGATAATTAAAGCAACAGATTTTAAATAAAAGAATATGTAAAAGTATGGCATTTGGGGTAAAAAGCACCCCTGCTGTTGGGGCTAAAAGGCACAGTAATTAACATGATAATTAATAGATGGCTGACTTTTCCATTTGTTGACATGACATGGTTAGATTCAGATGGCAAATATGATATATTATGTTGGGTGTCCATAATCACCATGTTTAGAATGAAACCATCATATTTAAAAACATATTAATCATATCATATAATAAAATATCATTTGTTGTTACTACTGTAAATCTATATTAAAATATTATGGGATCTCGATGCTTTCAGAATTTTTACTTTTTAAAATGATTTTGTTTCTGTATTTTAAAATATATATTTTTATATTAACATTTTAATGACATATAATTGTTGAACAAAAATGTATTCTTTTATTTTTCAAAATAAGCAGAAAATAGTACATTGCAGTTGCATTGCTGTCTACGGAGGGTCAAGAGCTCTCAGATTTTATCAAGATTTATCATATCCTAATTTGTGTTCCGAAGATGAACAAAAGGTCTTACGGGTTTCGAACCCTGAGGGTGAGTAATTAATGACAGAATTTTCATTTTTCGGTGACTTTAACAATGATATTTTTATTAACTAATGTTAACAAAGATAATAAACACTATAAAAATGATATTGAACATTGTTAGTTAATTTTAGTTAATGCATTAACCAAAAAAAAAAGTTACCAAAAAAAACTTTTGACTCCAAAGTCTGGAATGTTAGAGCAAAAGTCTTAAAAAAAAAAAAAAAAAAAAAAAAAAAAAAAAAAAAGTCATAACATGTTTTTTGTTTTTTTTCTTGTAAAAGTAATGTAAATCCTATAAAAATATAATAAGAAAGAGTTGAACCTTAATTTGATCCAAATAGTCTTTTTCTCTGTGGTTGAATGCAAGATGAGCTCCATTGCTGAGCACCAGCTTCATACCCTCAGATGTCCCTGCTGTACCCAGAACTTTAAGGCCAAATGTTCGTGCGATCTGACATGCTGCAATGCCTACCTACAAACACAAGATTAAAACTCATTTTATCTTCAAGGAAAAATGTATCAGGTTACGCATGTAATCATGGTTCCCCAAGAGGGAACGAGACACTGCATTCTCTAGCGGACACTTTGGGGAATGCTGCCAGCATGACCGGTGTCTGAAGGACGTGTGAAAAAAACTCCAATCCTATTGTTCCATGTAGCCTGTGACATCATGAGCGGGCACCTGGAAGTATAAAAGGGGCAAGGGGACGCAGAGTCTCGTTCCCTTTCGGCAAACCATGGTTACATGCGTAACCCGAGACATTCCCCTTCTAGAGAACTCATGCTGCATCCTCTAGCGCACACTTTGGGGAACGAAATGCCAACTATGCCATGCCAAGGCGCAAGCCTGTCCATCTGGTGAGAGACTAAGGAGGTGACAAACACCTAACCTTTCTTCAGAAAGGGGCCAAGCCACTGACGCCCCAGGCCGCTCACATAACTTGGCAGAAATAAGGAGCCCAATCTCCAGATGAAGAGGGACATCCAATCCAAGTTAAGAGCATAGCTATCCTCAGATAGCTATGCCATGTGAGCAATACTAGCTTGGATTCACAAGACCACTGAAGAGGCTAAACTAGAAAGCCTCTAGGTAGGAGCTCAAGGAGATCGCTATTTAAAGGCCCAAGAAAGGGAAGAGCTGCTGAGCTAGAAAACAGCTATCCTCAAATAGCTATGTTTTAAAGGTCTTATCGAAAGTCTCATAGACCAAAAATGGATCGATACCTAGCTAGCCTAGGATAGCTATCTAGTAAAAACTTCCCACAAAACTGCCCGGACCACAGAGTGACGATCCTGTGTGCATTCCCTAAATCCCCCCCCCCCCCCCACCCTTGTATTTGGAAGATGGTTGATTCCATAAGTGGTTTCATCACGCACACCTGGATTTCCCATCGTCTTGTCTTTTAAAATGAGCCATTCCACTACATGTGGTGGGCCCTTTTGTTGGTTTACTTTTTTTGCTTCCGTTGCTCTTATTTTTTGTTATTTTTTGCACCAGGGCCACAGTACATTACATATCATGCATACACCTTACTCTACATAACTGATTTTACTGACGGTAACATTAGTATTCGTTTGTTTTCCTATTTTGTAAATAAATCTTGAGTTATTTTCGATATCCGCTTGTGTCCCTTTCTTTGTTGTGGCCTTTTAGGAGCCATAGGTCATAACAGCAGGCTATCTGCTTACAACCCTAGCAGGGGAGATAGCACTATCCTCTTTAACTTGGCTTAGATATAACACAGTATCACATTTCTAATATTCAAATCCATTAAAGGATTGTTAGGCTGCATTAATTAGGTAAACCGGAACCGGGAACACTTCCCATAACACCTGATGTACTTGCTACATCGTAAGAAGTATGGCATCTACACTAATATTAGTCTTTCTTATTCTGAGGACAACGTAGATCCAGTCTATATCAGATCAGATGCAGGGCTCGACATTAACGCTTGTCCGCGACAAGTGAATGTTTTGGACGGGCAAGTGAAAGAGAAATTTACTTGCCCAATCGGACAAGTAACTTGAAAAAGTCAATACCAAAAACGATAATAACTGCCTTTATTTATGATATAGCCTTTGTTATAGGGGTGTGCGATATATATCGTTTGCTTTAATTTCGTAATTGTTGTTTTAACCAGTGTATTGCAAGAATCAAACAAAACACACCTACAGAGTGCACGCATAAAGTTGTCTAGGTTAGACTAGCTCACGTGCGAGTGCGTTCTTTCACTGCATGATTCAGTATTACAATCCATGAAGAATGATCAGAAAATTCAAGATGGCAGCAGAAAATGTATATATTTATATAATTGCATATAGTTTCACACGAAGATCGAGCGCCGTTTTTTTTTTTTTGCTCCAAAAACCATCATGATTACAAATGTGATTTTATAACAGTTCAATAAGCAAGAAGTTAACATTAAGAGACTTACGTTTTAGACACCATATTGCCTGTTTTTGATCTGTTTCACCAACAAAAATAATTCCAAACATAGCTACAGCACTGTTTTGCGTCTCTGAGCAACATGACGGCGTTTCGTTCCTGAATGAATCATCCGTTTAAATGATTCGGTTCAGTCGCAATGACTCACTTATTAACAGTGACTTGATGCCACCTACTGGTGGTTTTAATTTCACATTTACAGTATTTTTTTTAAATAATTTCAAATATCAGTTTTCAACGTTTTATGAATCAAAACATTATTTATTCATTTGTAACTGCAGGTTAAAGAATTCCATGTCCCTCAGAGCTGCATTAAACAATGTGTAAATATATCTATTCCACTTCAGATGCAGTTTCTGTGTTTCCTCTGCATTGCAAAGATGAATTTTGTTGATACTGATTTCACTGGTTTGGTAACAGCCCAAATGTCGTCTTATACTAACTGTCTGATTAAATTGAACTCTAATTAAAAACATTAAAATTTAAGTTTGAAAATTCATATAAAAAAAGTAAATATTAGCATTTTATTTTTAAGTTTAATATAAAATAATTGTATTTGTAATTAATACTCCCTTTTTATTTTAAAATATAACAGTATTATCACACTTTATTATTTTTTTCATTATTTTATTTAAAAAGAAAAATCTAAATAAAACTAAACGTGTTTTGTATAACCAAAATAAATAATTATATCTTTAACTCAATTAATTTTTTTTTTCTCTCCGGGCAAGTAACTTTTATACTCGGACAAGTAAATGACAAATTTACTTGTCTGAAGGACAACCACATGAGAATGCTTAAAGTCAAGCCCTGAGATGGTCACTGCAGTCACCCGAATCCAGTCCGTATCCAGCCCAGATGGTGGATCAGGACCTAGAGATGACCTCTATAGCCCTGAATATTAGCAGAGATCAGGACAACTAGATGAGCCCCACAGACAGATCCCCAGTGAAGAACTTGTCACCTAGACGGCCGCTGGGACAATGACAATCAGATGAGTCCTCTGGACGGTCTGACTTTGCTGCAGCATGGAACAAACTGCTGGTTCGTCTGGCCAGAGGAGAACTGGCCCCCCGACTGAGCCTGGTTTCTCCCAAGGTTTTTTTCTCCATTTCTGCCAATGATGGAGTTTTGGTGCTATATAAATAAAGGTGACTTGACTTGACTATCCTGACAAGGCTCAAGGAGACTGCTACTTAGAAACCCTAGGTAGGGGAGCAATCACGAGGCTAGTACATAGCTATCCTTGGATGGCTATGTACCTAGGAAAGGGCTACTAGAAAAGGGGACTTACTGAAACCGCCAAGACCACCAGCAATGGGCTGTGTGCTTAAAGCCCTAAAAGGGGAGACAGCACTGTTCAGGCAAGGGCTCAAGGAGACTGCTACTTAAAGGTCCCATATTGTCAAAACTGAAATTTCCTGGCTTTTTTCATGATAACAGAGATCTAGGGGCTATGTAACTACCATATAAGTTTCAAAACAGTCAGTCCACCGTAAAGTGCACACAGCCTGCATAAAGTTGCTGTGTTTTTTCAAGAGCCGCTGTGACTTCCGTAAAAATGTGACGTCCGAACAACTTCCCGAGCACCGCCTTCCGTCCTTTTGCCAAACCCCCAGACAGCATCGCATCCATGAGCAACAACAACACGGAAACATGTCGAAAAGGTTCACTTTAACGGACGAAACCAGATCGGCCGACCTGTAACGTTACTGTACACTCTCACTCAAAGGATGGACGATCTGACAGGACTGTTACTATGAGGTGGATCACGTCTAACATGTATAGTAAAGACAAACTCACCGTGTCTATCTAGTCAGGACGAAGATGTAAATACATTTAGATTTCAGCAGGCAACTATTTTTACTGCTACAATATTATTCCAGCCACAATTAATCACAACAGTGTATACAATTACAAATTATTATATATAAATCGACAGTTTGCTGTTTTACACACATGCACACAGACATTATTTCATACACGACAGTCGTGAGATGCAAGAAATCTTCAGACACGCTCATAACAACAAAAGACGATACTTTATTGAACCTTTTCTGTAAATGCGAACATTTTTGACGATCGTTTCTGTCCAGTCCGCTCGTTTTATCTCGTTTCGCCACAGCTGTCGTCGGTTTTTGTCTGGCAGTAGCAGCAGGTAACATATGCGATCAAATTTCTAATTTGAGGCTGTATTTGGTTGATTCTGGCACCCAACATCACAACAAGATGATATTAGCTCCTTATGTAGCCAAATCTGTGTTGGTTTGAATGGGCCACCTCCAGGGCAATTTCCCTTTGTTTTGCTTACAGCTTAGCGCAGTGACGTAATTGTGACGTCGCTCCTACATGACCCTAGTTACCTGTGGTTGGCCTAGCGGTGCGTCACTCAGAAAACAACAGGCCAATCAGAAGATAGGCTCATGAATATTAATTAGACCGGCCAAATCGACCTGTTTTTATCAGAGCTCATGAGAAAGTAGCTGTAAAAATATATTGAGATGGTTTTTGGTACTTATACCGCAAATATATATTCTTAAGGACATCAAAACCTAAAATAAAACTCCAGAAAGGTGTACAATATGGGACCTTTAAAACCCTAAGAAGGGGGAGCAATCACCAAGCTAGCACATAGCTATGTTTCTAAGAAGGGACTCACTGAGCTAAAACACAGCCAACTCCAGATAGCTGTATTATAAGTAAGCTGTCCTGCCATAATCATGGCTGCAATATTAATTATTATTAATATTACTAAGCAGTAGTCTTGTCAAAAATACCGACCATGATACCAGTCGGTACTGAAATTTTAAAAACGCTCACACAGAAGCACATGGGAGCATTTGAAAGCCGCGTGCAGCCGATCTCTAATGTATCTGCACTTAGACAGATCCGCTGATAGACATACCTTTCAAATGCTCCCATGTGCTTCTGTGTGAGCACTTGGTGAAGTGCATGAAGCGATGATCATTGTAGCCAATCACAGTCATATTTGTTGAGAGCGTGAACACTATGGCCAATCAGTGCTGTTTAAGAATCCACTCAATAGCACTCAAATGTTAGCAGGAAATGGATGCTTTTAAAATTTCAGTACCAACTGGTATCATGGTTGGTACTTTTGACAACACTACTAAGCAGGTAGCTAATCAGTGTCAGTCCCATAGAGGCAAGCAAACCACCATGTTATTGACAAGAAGCTCACATGAGGGAGATCCGGACCGACCATCAATAAATGAAACCCAAACAGGGGAGACAGCACAGTCTAGGCAAGGGGCTCAAAGAGAAACCTCAAGGAGGCAGGGGAGACAGCCCACTCCTAAACACATCCGGCATAACACAGGAAAGAACATTCCCCATAACCACTCTAGGTCACTGAAACACCCTGGAAGAGAAAGCTTGCAAGCATTTCTCAACAGAGCATTTAAATATATCCACGTCCAGCGAGACTCTCCATATAAAATAATATGCATATTAAAGAGGTACAGCTGAGCTGAATATAGCTCTGCTCACAAACTCGCATCATCAGGGCTGAAATGACTCTGTGCTCACACTTCATCATCATATCAACCCAAGAAAGGGTGTGCGGATCCCGCAGATCAAAGCAATCACCGTGAGCTCAGATAAACTCACCGCGGGATTACAAATGCTTTGTCCCACAAGCGGAGCCTAGAAATTGTGACTCATCACAATGAGCGTGTAGCACTGAAAGTACATTATCTTTGCCGAGACAGTAACGCAAAAGCAGAATATGCCCTCAAGTGTTCGAATCCAAACACGGAGGCACACATTCCCTAAGGTGCTGCTCGACACAATATAGCACTATCTGTGGGATCGATGACCCTAAAAAGAGAGTCTGAAACCTGCTGAGCACTCGAGCTCACAGCAGAAGCTTTCAAGAGGTTCATACCCTTCTCAAACTTCTCTGCTTGCTCGACCTGCGAACCCTGCGATTCGAGTCTTCGCTGTTCCTCGGCAGCAGTGGGACCCGAACCATGAAACACAGATGCTTGTCCCTCATCTCTCGAGAAGGGGGACAAACACGAATGGAGCTTTCTCATTGGATACATAGATGTGTGTCCTCTAGTGTCAGAAACCTTGGGCATGGAGGCACACACTTCCTACAATGCTCACCTGGCCTGGTCTTTCACGCTCACTGCTTCAAACAAACGGCTCAAGAAGATAACAATACCCTTTTATACTTCTGGGTGCCCGCTCATGACATCACAGGCTATGTGGACCAATAGGATTGGAGTTTTTTCACATGTGCTTCAGACACTGGTCATGCTGGCAGCATTCAGCAAAGTGTCCAATAGAGGACGCAGCGCAAGTCCCCTAGAAGGGGAACTGTACTTCAAAACTTCAAGGAAAAAAAATTGTACAAGTCTGATTAATCCAAATCATTTTTGAAGGACAATAATGCTATAAATTTAAGGTAAATTTTGCACATCCTACCCCACCACTGGCTCCATGGATAAGAACTATCTCTCCTGCTTTGGCACGAGCCCTGTTTAGAGAAAAAGTACTCTTTATAATGCATTTCTATAGCTCCAGACACCTCAAGCAGTGCCATACCCATGACCTCATTCAAGACCCTACAACAAAGATTACAAAATCTTACTTTTGAATTAACGCCCGGTATGCAGTGAAATATGGGACTCCAATAGCTGCACCCTGTTTGTAGTCTAGGGAATCAGGAAGCTTGTGAACAGTGTCCTCTGAGGCCACAGTAAACTCAGCGTATCCTCCCGTCACTGTGCCTGTGGTGAAGACTCTGTCACCTGTCTGTGAAATCAGAAAAGATTGCAATCCATGCAAAGCAAACATGTAAACTTGTAGTCAGTGTGCAAGATGGGTCACAAGTTGACAAATAAAATCACGGCACCTGTAGGAGGCAAACACCATCCCCAACAGCTTCAACCACACCAGAAATATCTGATCCTGGAGTATAGGGCAAGCTGGGTTTTCGAGCATAGGATCCAGAGCGGATGTATGTCTCCACTGGGTTTACACCACATGCATAGACTCGAATCAGAACCTACAATTGCAGAAAGTGTTTACAACTTCCTTTCAAAAACCAAAAAAAAAGCTTTTGAACAGTAAGATTTTTTTATGTTTTTTAAAGAATTCTCTTCTGCTCAAGCAAAATACAACAAAAGCAGTAATATTGTGAAATATTTTTTACTATTTAAAATAACTGCTTTCTAGTTGAATATATTTTAAAATGTAATTTATTTCTATGATTTCAATTTTTTTTTAGCATCATTACTCCAGTCACTTGATCCTTCAGAAATTTGCTGCTCAAAGAAACATTTATTATTATTATTATTATTATAATGTTAAAAACAGCTGAGTAGAACTATTTCAGGTTTCTTGAATAGAAATGTTTTGAATAGAAAGTTCAGAAGAACAGCATTTATCTGAAATAGAATATACAGTGGGGCAAATAAGTATTTGATACACTGCCGATTTTTCAAGTTTTCCCACTTACAAAGAATGGAGAGATCTGTAATTTTCATCGTAGGTACACCTCAACTGTGAGAGACAGAATCTAAAAAAAAAAAAATCCAGAAAATCACATTGTATGATTTTTAAATAATTAATTTCCATTTTATTGCATGAAATAAGTATTTGATACAATAGAAAAATAGAA